>JBBPMO010001192.1:0-11778 GCA_038090315.1 Xanthoconium stramineum
AAAAGTCCAACTCCAACTCAATCTGTCGAGACGAACGTAAGGATTTGCGAGGGACCATAAGGATACGGCTTGCCTTAGAAACCACCTCCTCTACTTTCCTCACGAACAGATCCGCAAAGTCGCGCATGCCCTCAGTGACAGTAGGCGAGCAGCCTTGACAGTTCCGTGCTTTAACCGTTTCGACTGTCTTCTCTGCAAAAGCCTGCACGATTGCTTTGCATGGCTTGTCCTGCAGTTCCATGAAGGTCCTCTCCATGAAATCGTCCCACCACTGAAGCGACTGCATACTGAACAGCTGATATCCGGACGTAGATGCTCTTTGACATGCGCAGTTCCCACTTGTGAGGTAGCCGTTATAGTTGGTATACGTGTATTGACCAGACAGCCATGCGCAGGCCCCGTTGCCGCCGTAATGAGATGTGATCCAGGATGTATCACTGCGAAGAGCGTATACAGCGTCCCCACATTTCTTGTGGTAGGTGAGCAGGGCAAGAAGATCGGCGGCACTGATAATCTCTATCTCCTGGAACCACGAGGGAATGAGGGGGAGTGTCAGCGTGTATTTCGCAGCAAGCAACGTCTCCTCGCGCAAACGCCCCCGATGCGCGATCACAAAACACCGCAGCGGCTCTGCCTCGAGAATCTTGGGATTCGCAATCGCCTGGCATGCCTTCTTTTCGATGGTGTCGAGAGAATACTTCCTCGCTGCTTCGAGGACGTCCACAGCGTCCTTGAGCACCTCCAAACTAGGGTCGTCTGCCAAAGTGCATGGGTAGCAGAAGCGGAGGAGGGCATCGAGGGTCTTGCTATCCTCTGTCACGGGAACGACAACAAGACCGTCTTTGACCTCCTGTTCTTCATCTACTTCGGCAGGTTGAGGGATCTCGAAGAGGGTTTCGAAGAATGGGGATGCGAGGGAGAGGAAAAGCTTGAAGACACGGAAATCGATGCTATCTGATGAGCGTAAAATAATATCCGCTTTCGCGTGATCGAAAGGCGTAGCAGTATAGACAGGGTCAGCCATAGTAGCAGATACCTATCGGCAACGATTACCAAGGCGAGAGACGATGGCGACGTTGAAACTCACTGAGAAGAGTCAAGGGGGCGGAACTCTGCTTTGCAGGGGTTCGAGGTCAGCTCTTTATGACAAGGGATGAGGCTCCCATAGTTACGTGTTTCCAGGAGCTATGGATAGTTCTGGAACCTCATCAGGCGATAAGGAGGACGGGTATGATCCTGCTAAATGAGATCCAAAACTCGTGTTCAGCCAGTATGGATAGAATGAAATGCATTTCATACGTGGCAGACACAAGCACATTCAAACAAAGGTGCAACTCAGTCATATAACAAAAACGTTTCCCGGTCCACAGTAATACACCCAAGTCAAAGCGTCAACTCCAGCTCGATCTGTCAAGAAAACGGATCAAGACTTGCGGGGTATCGTGATGAGAACACGACGTAGGTGAGGCAGTGACCACTCACCAGTATGTCTGGACAGTGACTGCGTCCTGGGCGATCAGCTCGCAAGGAGTGTGTCCTGCGGCCCGGGTGACCACAATGGGTGTGTGTGCACGACCCGTAACGGGCTAGTCGCTAGTGGGGAGATGGCGGGTTGGGGAGGAGGCTTCGTCTCGGCAGAAGTCAGCAGCGCTAGTGATTTGTGCCTTATCGGGTATGTTCCCACGGGCCTACACATTGTCGCCCTCATGCGGCACTGCTGGAAGATTCCAGCACAGATTCCAGTCCCTCAAGGCCTCACCATCCATGGGCGGGATCTGATGAACAACACTAACAAAAGTCAGAGGCATACATATCACGCGCTGGCGTGTGTTTTGTTCCGTTTCATTGCCACAAAATAGTGTGCCATAACAGTGATCATGATACTACTTAGAAAGGATACACAGGCGTCCATGGGCATCACAAAGTGAACCGTCCGACTGATGCATATGTACATGGTATGTAGTACTGCACCACTCATTCATATTGAATAGAACCTCCGCTCGTTTAGTGGTACATCAAAAGTTCAACTCCAATTCGATCTGTGAAGACAACACATCCGGATTTGCGAGGGATCGTCGTGAGGAAGTAACTTAACTTACCTGAGAAACCGTTTCCTCTACTTTCTTTGCGAATAAATCGGAAAAGCCGCGCATGCCCTCATTAATTGCGGAGGAGCAAGCTCGACAGTTCCGTGCCCTTACAATCTGAACTGTTTTTTCCGCGGCAGCCTGCACGGTTGCTTTACATGGTTTGACCCGCAATTCTGTGAAGGCCTGCTCCATGAAATCTTCCCACCACTGAAGTGACTGCTTATCAAATAGTTTGTATTTGGACGGATGTGCGCTTGGACATCCACAGTGTTTATAACGGCGGTTATCATTTTTATCGGTATACGGGTGTTGACCAGACAACCATGCGCAGGCTTCATAGTTCCTGTAATGAGATGCAATCCATGAGGAGTCGCCGCGCAGCGCATACACAGCATCTCCACACTTCTGATGGTAGATGAGCAGGGAAAGCAGGTTGGCAGCACTGATCATCTCTATTTCCTGGAACCACGAGGGAATGAGGGACTGCGTGAGCGTATGTCTCGCGGCAAGCAGGGTTTCCTCTTTCCAGCGACCTCGATGCGCGACTGCAAAACATCGTAATGGCTCCGCCTCGATGAATTTTGGGCTTGCGATCACCTGGCGGACTTTCCTTTCGATGGGATCAAGAGTATACTTCATGGCAGCTTCCAGAACATCCACGGCATGCCCAAGCGCCTCCAGGTTAGGGTCATCTGTCAGGGTGCACGGATAACAAAAGCGGAGCAAGGCATCGAGGGTCTTGCTGTTCTCTGTCACGGGAACGACGGAAAGGCCATCCTTGATCTCCTGCTCTTCATCCGCTTCGGCAGGTTGGGGGATTTCAAAGAGCGTTTCGAAGAAAGGGGATGCAAGGGAGAGGAACAACTTGAAGACACGAAAATCGATATTATCCGATGAACGTAAGATGATATCTGCCTTTGGGTGATCGAATGGTGCTGTGGCATAGGTGGGGTCAGTCATCGTAACGGATACCTATGAACGGTCATTAGAGTATTGAACGGGTCATGGTGATGTTCAGTGAAACTCACGGGGAGTGTTGCGGGGGGGAACACTGCGCACCTAGCCCGACATCAATTCTTTATGAAAGGCTAGACATGCTGTGATCACTGTAAGAGGTCATTGGCTGGTCCTGCCGAACAAGATTTAAAACCTGTGTTCTGACAACACGAGCCGGATCAATAGCACAGCAGCACAATGCGTAAACGGTAAGGAATCATCGCCGCACAGGTATCCGTGAACAGGATCAATCATCGCCTTCACAGTTGAGGTACTCCTGTTGTAGACATGTCCTGGAGAGGAGCAATATAAATACCAAAAGGGTCATCCCCCTGATGCAAGCAGCAAACGGTAATGAGAATAGTACATTGGAGGTTACGTTCTTGGAGTGTTTTCCACACTGGCACGAACAACTGAGAAAAGTCTTGCACGCTGTAGTTATTTCGTCGAGTTGATTTGGAAGATTGTATTGTGTAAGTAGCTCGGAATGACCCGTCACCCGTCCACACTCAATCTCTAGGTGTACTACATAGCCAGTGCTCGCTCAAGGTACCAGGAAACCCAGGTATAGTCGGACTGCCAAAAACAACTGAAAAACAAGAAGCAGCGCGCAATATCACGTGATATGGCACGTGCCAATACACACCGGTTTTGCCCTTTGTCGCGGATTGACCATTTAGAATCCCCCAGCCCCTGTGCTTCCCGCCACGACGATGCCCCTCGGAACGCCCTACCACTCGTTTGCACTTCCGTACCCAATCCGCGTCGACAACTTTACAGACACCATCAATGACCTGCCCCCGCCGTACAACAGACCGCGTCTTCATCTCCTGACTCACACTCACTCAGATCACATCGCGGGTCTCGCCTCGAAATCGTTTGCATACCGTGTCATATGCTCGCCCGACGCGAAGGAGATGTTGCTGCGTCACGAGGTCTACGCAGAACGCGCCTTGCACGACCACGAGTATCGTGCAGAGAAGAAAAAGACGTTCGGACATCTCAAGGTGGATCCATACGTGATGCCAAATGGCCAGAAATTCTTCACTGGTTCAAGAGACCTCTTGGTAAGCACCTTTTCCTTTCATTCGTGCGACTCTGACACGTTCAATAGCATGCGATCCCGCTCAATACACCCGCGGAATTCGACATTTCTGACAGCGAAACCGTGACAATCACTCTTATTGATGCAAACCATTGTCCCGGTTCAGTCATGTTTGTTCCTTGTCCTAGTTTTGCGTGTCTAAAATGACTCATTCCAACTAGGTACCTGATTGAAGGTCCTCGTGGGACTGTCCTTCACACCGGTGATTTGAGAGCCGAACCATGGCTCCTCTCTTCCATGCAACGTAATCATTTTCTTCAGCCATATTTAGCTCCCTCTTCAGAAGATCTTCGAATCCTCGTTGCCCGCAGAGAGGGTACACATCCAGAAGCGACCGGCCTCGTCAAGACACTCGAGGCTATATACCTAGACACTGCCTGCTTACTATCGCCCATCGTCGTGCCAACCAAGGTATGTTGGTCGTGATCGCATTGTCACATCCTTCACACCTCCTCGACCCGCCTACAGGAACGCGCAGTCCAGGGCATCATCGGCCTAATTGCTTTGTTCCCATCAAGCACCCATTTTTTCATTAATACGTGGACTTGGGGTTATGAGGACGTCCTCAAGGCAATCGCACACGCGTTTCATTGCAAGGTACTTGATTCCCTCACTGAAATTCACTGTGTATGCTTGGTATATTCCATTCGACATCGTCGTTTCCCTTAAATTCCCCGCATATATGCACTGCTCACATTTTTTGACCTTAGATTCACCTTGACCGATACAAACATTCGATTTATTTACACGGCTCAGATCCCCTTTTGCGTGCCCTTGGTACGCCCGACGCTGCTTCTACTAGGTTTCATGCGTGTGAGCGCTTCGATCGTTGTCCCTTCGTTGATGTCCCTTCATACGACTATGGAGCGAAAGACGCCGTGGCACCGCCTAGCAAGGAAGGAAAGAAGGTGGTTTATGTGAATGCGGTCATCATGAGCTGCTCTCACTGGGATGAATACCAAGCCAGCGTCAGGCGACGAATGTTGCGTGGTGAAAACTTGGACTCGCTAGTAAGTCGCGGAGGGACGCTCCATTGGTTCTCCATTGTCATTGACTACGTGCGCTCATTTCTCCTCATTTAAAGCTCGTCCCCTTGTCCCGCCATTCGCCTCTTCCTGAGCTCATGAACTTCGTGGCGCTTTTTCGTCCACTTCGTGTCGTGCCCAACACGCTCGACCCTTCTCTCAACGGTCTCGACTGGGGCGTCATGTCCAAGATGTTTTCGGGATGCCTTGCTCCGGCCTCGACCCCTGGAAGCTTAGTGTCTGTCATGGCCCCCCCTTGCCCTCTCACATGTCATCCCAGCGTGATCAGCCTTCCAGGACCGTCTACCAAGTACGATCCAGGGACCTTTTCTGCCGCTGGCGAGGAACATGTGGATACAGCATATTCGAACTTGATTGGCCCTAGTGATGCCGCTGACCTGTGGGGCGAAAAGGGGGCCAAGAAAACTAGGATGGAGGTTTTGAGGGCATGGATAGGCTCTGGGAGACGAAAGAGACTTGGGAGTACGCATCGACGCGTCGACAGAAATGAAGATGCAGTTTTAGAATGGGAAACAGACGAATGTGGAGTAGCGGCCGGGCCCAGTCGACTTGCAAGTGTAGCCCTCAGGACGCCGAAGAGGCGCGCACAGAACGATGATTCAGGCGAATCATCGGACGAGGGCGGGTCAGATGACCACGCGAGGACCGCGTGGAAGTTGTTCCGCGTTGGGGAAATAGCAGACGCGTGCAAGATATGGGTGTCGCCCTCTCCGCAGTCTCAGTCCCAAATCCGAGCAGAGGTGGTGGTTGACATGGGAACGCTCCCTACGCCAACGTCGTCTCCTCTTCTCCGCGGGAGACGGCTGGAGGAGAGTAAGAAGGGGAAGGAACGTGCGACCGAGCACGCTTCGCAGAGCAATCGACCATCGACGATACCGTTGAAACATCCTCTCGGACGGGATGCCACAGAAATTGTCCTTCCGCCTGTCACTCCCGGCCCTTCTCGGCTGACATCGTTTCTGTCGGCGTGCACGTCTCCGTTTGTGTCCTTTGAAGACATTTGGGTTTCCGGTCAGTTGCAGAAGGAGCAGAGGAACGAGGTTGCTGGCTCGGGCTCGCAACCATTTGCTTGTCTCGAAAATCTCGTTCTTCCTGACCCGTCTCAGGACCTCGTATCATCTCCGCGTCTGGTGCAACATCAGAGTCAGTGCCCTCAAGTACCACGGATGCACTGGAGGAATCTATCAGTCACGAAAGACATAGACAGAGTTGGCACCAAGGGGGACATAGAGAACATTGGCGAGGCTTCACCATCGAAACGCCGGAGAGTTGACCGAGAGGATTTAGAGGTGAAGGTGGGCGGGAAGGATGGTTTGTCCGAGCTTTCTGAGACAGGGGAGTCACAACACACATATTCCACCCCACTCACTCGTACCCCCACTATTCCTTCTGTCACGGGTGTGGTCGATATGGAAGTTTCCCTCCAACCGACGTCCTCCGCTTTCGAGGCAGAGGACATTTTGGAAGCAGTTTGGCGGAGCTCCCCGGCGCCAGCTGTGACGATGACACCTACCATTTCGTTTCCAGTGAGAAAGCGTATCGATGACAGGGCCAGTCATGGTAGCAAGACCATCTCTCCCACCGCCGCGTCCTCGCCTCAAACAGGTACTAGACCAGGACCCGTCCCAGGGTTGGCATCATGCTCGAAGTCAGCGATCTTACTGTTGGTGGCCGAACGTCCGTCGACGGTGGTCAGAGCGAAAACCCTTTCGGCCGAAACGACGAGCGATGTGAGTACGCACACGATCGACATGCCCATAAGCCCACGCACGGCTGCGCGGCGTGCAGAGCGTGCGGTGAGGAGGCGGATTACGGAGAAGTTGCGGCTGGCCCGCCCGGATCTCGTCGTGCGCGCGCGGCCATCGAGGGGTGGGGATGCAAGTCGCATTGAGCGGGCGTCGGGGTCGGCACCGCCGCCGGCGTTGATAGTTGCCTCGACGTCCACGACCGAGTTTACCTCTCCAACTGTTGGGAAGATGGAAACCACCGGTGGGGATGAGAACGGGACGGACGCCACGCAGGAAAGTGCCAAGATGGATTGGGACAAGAGTCGGCAGTTGGCGGAGAGGGTGAAGGAGGCGCTCAAGCGGGGCGAACGCGCGAGCGAGGTGTTACCACGTTTGACGTGTTTGGAACGGTGGTATGCGAAGCGCGCGTAATGGTCTTGAATCGCTAGATCCATCGTGCTTTAGTTTTCTGGGATGGGCGGCGCCAGTGGGGATATCAATTCATTTTATTAGTGGCCTCCATGGACTGACTCGTTCAAGGTCCTGATTCAAAGGACTCTCCTGAATAGCACTTAGTAACCAATGTCGTTCAACGAACTGAAACCTGTGGTTCTTTATGATATTCCGTGCATTGCATCCTGAGCTGTTCCCATTTTCGAATAGCATGAAGACAGGGTGAGTACTCATCTTCCCGCGAGTTCGGTCACGAAAGCTCTATTGATTCGTCACCTCCGCCTCGTCAGATGCTGTCTCGGATAATGAAATATTCCTTTCAGGATACCCGGTTTAGAGCCGACTTTGCCGCTGCATGCTTGATCAGGCCCTTTTGTCTCCCACGTCTACAGGCGCATCACATCGAATTCACCATCCATTTGGGGCAAGCCAAAAACATATTTATCCATCGTACGCACCACGCCGTTGGAGTTCCTTCTTCTGTTTTTGAGTGCTCTTGCACCTGATGGTTTCTTTTTTTTTTTTTTACTTGTCAGCGGCATGATGGTTGGCGTTTCCCCATCTTCCAAGATTGTCGTAATTCCTGACAGTAAGGCAGTGACTCGGAGATTTGCTCCAAGTCGGGCGCCGCCAGGTCCGCTGCACGCCTGAATCCCTTGGTAAAAACTCAATAATTCTGTTGTCCTACTCACTCGAGTCCCCCAAATGGTGCATTTGATTTGATTGGACTGCTTTCTCGTGCCCACAAGTGCCACGGGCGCACTGGAGGAGCCTATCGGTCACTAAAAATGTGGGCAATGTTGGCACAAAACGGGACATGGAGAACCTTAGTGAAGCCTCGCCATAAAAATGCCGAGGAATTGATCTGGCAGTTGGCGGAGAGGGTGCGGGAGAGAAGAACGAGGTGTTGCCACGTTTGACATGTTTGGGACGGTGGTATGCAGGGCAGGTATGACGACCTTGGGCAGGTGCTTCTCTTGGTATCGCCGGGTCCACCGCGCTGAGTTTCCCAGCATGGGCAGTGCCAGTGGGTACTTAATATTAATTCATTCTGTTACTGGCCATAGCCTGGCCCGATCAGGGAACTCCCATGATTTAAAGAGCTTCCGAATAGGACTTGAACCAAGCAACCAATGTCCACTGAGATGAAACCCATCATTCTCTATGATATTCCGTGCATTACCCCGGGCCGGCCCTGGTCCCCGAATGGCATGAAGACAAGGTCTGTGCTCATCTTTCCGCTAGTTCGGTCACTAAAGCCTTATTGACTCGTCAGGTACTGCCTCGGATACAAGGGATTACCATTCACGACCGTCTGGGTCGAGCTCCCCGACATTGCAGGGCTGCTCCAGTCCAAAGGCATCACCCAGCCACCGTACACCCTGCCCGCGATCGAGGACCCGAACACAGGCACGTTCGTCACAGATTCGCTTGCGATCGCGACGTATCTGGATGAGGCATACCCCGAGACGCCCAAAGTGTTGACTCCTCTGGCGCGTGTGTTGGTGGAAGATGTCGAGGTCATGTTT
The DNA here is from genome assembly GCA_038090315.1 of Xanthoconium stramineum. NCBI lineage: Eukaryota > Fungi > Basidiomycota > Agaricomycetes > Boletales > Boletaceae > Xanthoconium > Xanthoconium stramineum. The sequence goes on from JBBPMO010001192.1 coordinate 8,947, forward strand.
TCGCTTGGTTCGGGAGGTGCTCCCAAATTGCATGCGGGTACGAATGCGAGCGTTGGTCCGACTCATGGCCAGGGAACCATCACAACTAGTACGGACAGCGACCTCGCGCAGCGCCTCGTGTTTGTTGTATTGGGCACGGAGCGGCTCAATGAGGTCAGCAGGGCTTATTATCACCAGACACGCATGCCACGTCTCGGGGAGCGGTGGATGATGCTGAGCGATGCGTGTGCTGCGGGTGTGGGTTCTGAAGTGCGCGCGGAGTGCGTGAGGCAAGGGATCGAGGCAATTAGGGGAGCGTGGGGCAAGTTGACGGCGATGTATGAGCATCTGCCAGTGGGCGGTGTTTCCGAGCTGCCAGGGTCGGGGGGACCGTTCATACATGGAGAACAACCCTGCTTTGTAGATTTCGCCATCGCAGGGAGGGTCAAGTTTGTTTTGGATGGGCTCAATGCGTCTGAAGAGGAGACGGTAAAGAATTTGGAGGGAGGGAGGTTGATGAGATTGGTAGAGAGCGTGGAGAGGTACTTCAAGTATTGAATACGGGTCGGTCGAGAGAAATTATGATCACATAAAGTACTTACAGTTCGTTGTATGGTATCTTTGACAAAGTGCTCAATCGCAATAGACATCCCTTCACGTTCGAAGGTAATCCGACGAGGAATATAAATGAGGTCAACTAAATCTACTCCTCGGCATGCACCCATCTGCTGATTTCCTGGTATCTTTGTCCTCCATCATCCGCGGCCGGTTAGCCCAACGTACATCTGATGCACCAACCGATATCCACCATCCATCACCATCTCTTCTCGACGGGTCAGAGCACACGCAAAATCGATCACGAAACCCCTCCGACAGGATAATCTGGAGTCGTGAAATGGGTATTGGTTAACGTGATATCGTTGTGAACAACGCCATACGAAGGGAAGCTTCTGATGTCCGAGAGCAGCTTCTCGTGAATAGCGGGGGTATCACAGCGGAAGGAAGAGGCTGATAGAAGGGATGTATTCGAGAGCGATCGCAGGCGGTCGGATAGCGCGTCGCCAGCCATGATGAGACGGGGGGTAACAGCGTATCAAAAGGTGGTGATATCCGAGTCTCTCCTCCATATGGATATCATGGGTGGCCCCATCGATTTCCTCGTCTTCTTCCTCGTCCTCTTCCTCGTCCTCTTCACCCTCACCCTCGTCCTTGTCGTCGTCACCCTCACCCTCACCCTCCTTGTCTTCCTTGTCCTCCTTTTCATCGCCGTTGTTGTCGTTCCCATCCTCTTCTTTTTCATCATCATCATCCCTACATTGATCTTGGGGATCGTAAGAGTGTATCTTTTGCAGAGGTTGTTCGTCAGAAGGTTCCGAGTTCTGGGAGCGAGCTACTGCGGCCGCTTGTTCAGTAGCAAGGTTCCATGGGTACGTTAGGAATGTAACGGTAGACATCCTGTCAACCCCTTCGTCTATATAGCAAGGATCGAATATTTGACCACCACTTGCGAGTCGGGATCTTCGTTCATGTCAGGGTTTCAACGAAAAATTCTGACCCCGGAAGGACAATTTGAGCGCATCGTCGTATTGCTAGGGGGGCTGAGATCGATGGTTGAACAAAGATAAGGTGGACGTTGTTTCTTCTCACCTTGGTTCCGCCTCGTCGCCCATGCTGTCTCTTTAGCAGCGCAAATGATCAACATCCTGGCGATATAGCTTGGAGAACGAAACACTCACTGTGACTCAAAACTGTCGGGGCCTACGGGGGGTCCACTTACATATATGGCACAGGTTCTGTGGAGCGAGCCCATTCTTAACTCTTTTTAATTGCGTTATCTCTGACGAAGTTTGGAACAACCGGCCGTCAACTGCTGCCTGTAAGTTATGTGGTGCATGCTCTCACTGTTAACCTCTTGGAAGTTAGGGTCGGAGTTCACACGGAAATGATCAATGCATTGCGTTAGCGTTACTTTCAATGCGACCCAGCCGTACCTGTTGCACCGAGAAAGCGAGCCAACCTATTCAGTGCGTGTTTAAGAAGCCAAAACACTACTAGTCATTGGCGCCATGTCGCTCTTGTCATCATTCGGTCATACACCCCCTGACGGGGATTTATAATCATTCTACCACTGTACGTCGTACAATAGCATCAAACTTCTCCGTCTCCGACACTTATGGCTTCCCAAGAAGCACTCCGGCTCAAAAACTCGGCAAGGATCTCGTCCTCGCTGGCAACGAAATTCCCGAGCCCGGCCCTGATGACGCTCCCGTAAAGAACCACGCCGTTTCCCTCAATCCCATGAATTTGTACAGTACTTCCCCAAGGCTGGGTTTTTATTGATGAAAAACTTTCCGTAGTCATCAGCGAGGAAGGTGCTGGAATCGTCGAGAAGATCGGCGAAAGTGTCACGAATGTCGCTGTCGGAGACAAAGTGTAAACTGTGTTTGCTTACCTTCCTTTCGTTTCCATGCTGACGCGCTTTTCTAGGTTTTACGCAACAGAGTTCAATTTCCAAAGCAAGTACGGAGTTTTCCAGGAGCATATAGCCATTACTACGGACTCGCTGGCAAGGTGCTTATTTATGATGACATATATCTCGTTGTCGTTCCTCACATTGGTTTTGAGATGCCCGACCGTATCACCCTTGGCCAAGCTACTTCAATTTCTGTAAGCATCCTCCCGTTCGTAGTTCCTACCTACACACCGGAGCCCCATGGTTTGGCTTTACCGCCTCGTTTGAAGCCGACGGTGGGTTTGGTAAATACTCTGGCCACCTGATTCTCATTATGGCATGCGGGTGTTCGCTCGGCCAGTACGGTGTGTCGAGGAGGTTTTTAACCTTACATTCCTGCT
>JBBPMO010001193.1:0-11771 GCA_038090315.1 Xanthoconium stramineum
GTGTTCAGCCGGATCACGATGAGTAACGTGTTCACAGAGCCCGACACCACCTCCGTGCGGTCACCAACACGCAAAACCGACACCGCATCGGAATGTCTTAACTCCCGTCGGGACCAATAATCCGTCCCACCCATTCGGCCGCCATCAGAACCACCAACCTGCACCTCACCCACACCATGCATCAATCTGCGCGACACCCACCGCCTCTGCCCGAAATAGCTGCTTGAATGTTTCACCCGGCTGTGGGCATGCTCTCCCGTTGCAAGAGTGCCCGTCTGATGGCCGCGCGTCCGGGAATATCGTCCGGTGCCGTCGGCTCTTCAATGAAGCTATCCATAATGTCATTATGTCACGGTCATCAGCCGGCGCGAATGCACACCACCTACCACCTTTGATATCTGATACATGGCTGCATCGATGTCTCACACCTGGTTTGCATCAATCATCAGCATCGCCTCAGCTGAACCTACGTTTCGTTCTTTGCTGTCTAGATCGCAAACGAGCTTGTCTAATCGATACTATGTGCGCACATCACGTCACTCAAGGAGCGGAATCATTCTTTGGGTCATCCTGACCGTTCTTCTCATCGCAAATCATCCCGGAGTGAAGCGCCGACTTTCGTCCTAATCAGTCCGCAGCAGATATAATGACCAAGTACGGAAATCATTACCTTGGCGATGTCATCAAATCCCAGACCCACCTTGCAGACGTAGTGTACGCAAAGTATCTGACATGCGTATTTGTGTAAGTTAGCCGAATGGAGCTACGAGTGTAAGTACATGCCCGACCTCCCTCATCCCTTTCGTTTTCCTTGTTGCCATAGCTCAGGCTTCCTTGCGTGTGAACCCATCAGTGATACGTCGAAACGCCGTCGCGTTCACAAGCCCTCTCTAGAAATAACTCCAAATGAGCCCGGCCCATGAGGTCGATGATGTGTAACGCCCAGTACTAAAACAGCACACTATGGTCTAAATCCGTGCGATGTTGAGAAAACGAACCACCGCGAGTTTCCAAAACGGCTACTTTCTCTTTGCAAGCATAGCTCACACCCACACTATCGACGGATGACTTCTTCTGCGCCGATCCTGACAAACGCCGCCGACGGCACATGGCATACATGCAAAGTTAATTTTGAACCCCCGATCTGACGCCGGCGCGTCTGAGAACCACTATCAGGATGGCTGACTCACCAGCGTATCGAGGGTCGATGGATGTTTGGCCTCGGGATCGCGGCCTACCGAACCAGACCCATTCGTGCGTAATACCGACCACCATTAGGTGAGATCCGGGGCCACAGGGACAAGCAACCGAGTCATGGCGGTCAAAGGTACCTCCATATCCCTGTGCCCCGGTCTTCCATTCTGACCGCCAAACACGACACATTCTCCCCGCCATCTCTAAGAACAGAATCATCGCGGTGTCCCTCACGATCTCAGTTTTCCGACCGATGCCGCTGAATGTCGTTCCTTGCCCGACCAGGTCGTATCAGTATAAAGCCTGACATCAGTCCGCGGAGGAATCATACTGCGTGTTCCTGTGCAACGACGCCGTCATCAGTTACCTCCCCTTTTTTTAGCGGAGGGCCGTTCAAAGGGTCGGACATGTCACTCACATTGCTTCGCCTAAGTATGAGGAACATTAGGAAACGAATGTCCAAGAATGGTATAGTTGTCGGAAAACCAGGAATACTTAGTGAACTTTTCGGGCATCCGGCGACATGATAATCACGTCGGAGTCTGAGTTGTGTGAGCACATACCAGTCCATCGCAGGCTCAAGTGAAGTAGCGCCAACCTTCTTATAGACACAATATAGCTGCCCACTTACACAATCACCTGACCCCCGGGTGGATCTTTGACAGGATGTGGTAGCCTCACCTTGCAAAAGACGAGCGCAATCCGCGGCGTGTGTGGTGACCTTTGATCAAGATGATGGAAACAAAAATAACCACATGTGCCAATATTCCAAGGGCGAGAACGACACTGGGGGCAGCTGCTCGTTGATGATCTTGGTGATCGACCGTCTCGATCAAAGTGTTTTGATCATAGGCTCCGAGCCGGCCCGCAGCTTGCAATCTCGGTAAAGCGGAATGGAGTTGTGGAGTTGCTCTGCAGTAATTCACGATGGATCAAAGTACACGCTCAAGACCGACAGTGGATACATGTCCCTACAGCTTGGCTATGTCAGGACCGCAGCGTCAGTGATCGATCAGCCACCCTTTGACCAGGGCAAGGGATGGTGGGCCACCTACAGCACCTTCGTTGGAATTTCATACTTAGTTGCGGAGACAAATACAATGCGAACGTTGAACGCGATGGTAGTATCATGAATCGCATGACGAGGTGCAAAAACAGACATACAACAGAAGCAAACCGAGCAACTGAGCAGAGCACGGGCAGATGGGCTTTTAGTACAATCATTACGGATCACAAGTTGAACATGCGCAGAGTGAAAGGTGGTGAGTGAGGTGTATCGGGCAGGCTCAGACGGACAGGAGTTGGGACGGAAGCAAGGAGACTAGAGAAAGGGGAGAAATTGAAAGAAAAATAGACAAGCAGAGTATCATCATCCAAGATTCCGTTGTGTTTTGGCAATCCCCCTTTTTCCTGCCAACGATCGACCCTCATGATAATACGCCAGTCAGTAACCCTTGCTCGCAAACTCAACCACGCCTCCCTCGCGTGTGCTCAGTTCACGTCGTCCAGTGTTTCCTTGTCATCGGCCACCGTAGTAGCCGCTTGCTCGGCCTCGACGGCGTCAAAGTTGTCAACAAGATCGGGAACGTCATCATCATCGTTCTCAGCACCACCTGCTGCTGGCCTCTGTTGCCCTTGCTGGATCGCTTGGTAAGATTCAGCGAGCTTGCGCAGCGATGCAAGGGAATCAGGGCCGAGCTGGTTGAGGATACCAGGGACAAGCTCTGTAAGTTCCTTGACGTGTCCCGCGCCATAGATCGCGAAAGTATTGGCGGGTACCGCGGCATGGACTGTTCAGAAACAACAACACGAGATTAATACCCGAGATCACTTTCGTCCGACGGAACACAATGTGGTGAAAGAAAAGACAAATATCGGAGATGTGTACAAGCAGTGAATTCAAAATGAGATCGTGAAGAGGACGTGCCTTTTGGAGCAGTGAAATGTAGTACGTTTCCATCCTCCCTGAACATGTTTACTTCCTCTACACCGGCAATAGGCTGTACATTAAGTTTCTTCAGGGCTGCTTGTAGTTTTTTGTCATCTTGTGCGGCAGAGGGTTTACTTTTTCGGACGACTTTCCGACGCATGGTACCCTTTCCACCTGAAGTATTATGTTAGAAGTGATGATTATGAGCCAGATGTAGAAATGCAGCGATGGTTACACTGCGCTCACCAAGCCGGTTGGCCGCAGCCTGCGCCTGCAGTTTGGCCAATTTTGCGGGATCCATGATGGGTGGCGGAGGAGGGGACGTGTACGATGAAAAGTTACGAACAAGGTTTACACACAAATACGTGTACACAAACGGCCCCATTCTCAGCGGCGTGTCCAGATAAGATAATCTCTCCCGACATCGACCATGGCCTCCTTCCAGTTCTACATCCGTCCCGCCTCCGTCGACGACATCGTGCGCGTATCCACTTCGCTGCCGCGTTTGTTCCTGACCGTATCACAGGAAGCACTCCTGCAGCTCGTTCGCGATCTCGTATGACCTTGCCTGTGCACCGCGCGACAAGCATTAATATCAATACATAGGCCATTTACGAGGAGGAGCCAGAGTCAGCAAAAGCCACCCCAGAGCTGGTAGGCACCCCTGAATATCATAGCAGCACCCATCCACCCGTCTCCGCAGTTCAGAGAAAACATTTTCGAGAAGGGGTATGCACATGCCCTCCTTGCGTTCCAAGGCACACCCGAGGACACCGGTGAACCCTTGGGCATGGCCCTGTACTTTTTCAATTTCTCCACGTGGACAGGAAGACCAGGGCTGTATGTACGTCTCTACGCGCAGTGGCCATTTCCGCGATTCAACCGGAACCTCAATGCAGCTCGAGGATTTGTTTGTGAAACCAGAGGCCAGGAATAAAGGAGTCGGCAAAGCTCTGTTCGGCGAACTTGGCAGGGTGGCAAAGGCAAAGGTAGTTCACTCAATATCTCCTCTTGTGGATCAACTGCCCTTTTCTTCCCTGACAGAACTGCGGGCGTGTCGATTGGTCCGTGCTCACGGTGGGTTCTGGTGCCTGAAATGACTTCACTTGAGAATTCACCCGGGTCATCGGCAGTGGAATGAGCCGTCTATTGCATTCTACGAAAATGTTTTGTCGGCTAAGCGCATGGACGGCTGGATGGGCATGCGGTTGACAGACGAGGGCATCAAGGATTTGACAAAATTTGCGCTCGTCGCCAACTGAACAATTCATTCCTGAGGTGATACCCACATCGTTGGTGCAACCCATGCATGACGAATGCTCAATAGAATATTGCGGCAGTGTGAACTTAGTCGCCACTGATGTATGACGCAGCATTTGGTGGATTCGACATGGACGACTGTACAGCACCGTGTAAAGGAAGACACTAAAAGGGGAAGATTGTTAGACTCCATCATAACTGGCGCCACCGGCCTACAAACATTGGATGGAAGTGTCAGGGGAGAACGGTGTAGGTATGCGACATCACTCACTTTGCGCAGCCTGGAGATGATGGGCTCCTCCTTCAAGTCATCCTTTTCACGAGCAGCCACCTCGATTGAGTAAACACGCAGCACCTGCTTGACATTGGCTGCATGGACAGAAATCTAAAATGTGCAGAGTAAGTTTGTGGGAATGTTCAGGTCACAACTAGGGTAGAGTGGGTGTGTGACATATGTTCAGGAAAAAAAAAGGACACCACACTTGGCCGACAAACTGACAGATACACGCGGCGTCGCACGTAAACGAAAGACCGACCTTCGCTTTTCGCATCACCTTGCAGCCAGATCCGATCCACACGATGAGAATGAACTTCTCGCGTTGGGATTCTTTGTCGTTGGCGTAAGTGATGCGTGCGTAGCCGTAAGAGGCCTTAGAGTCATCGAGGGTGTCCCGGAGCTCAGCGAGTCCATGTGTGCCTGTCTTTGTGACTACGAGCTTGTCTGAGCGATCAGACTGGTGCGCGCGAGAAAGGCGTGTTAGGGCAACATCACAGTCACAGCAAACAAGGTAGCCCTGACCTCATAATCCAGAAGCAACCAATTCGTGTCGGATTTGTCGGAACGCACGTCCAAGTAAGCTGGAGGATCACGATGCTGGTTCAAACCATGAATATTACTGGTGAACGAGAAGGGCTGACCTTGGTTGATACGTTCGTCAGACACGTCCGCCATGGTTGAGCTGGTCGGCAATCAAGTGCTACCTGTGCGACCAACACCCACGATCGGGGGATGCCGACGGCCCGGAATCGCGGAGTGCAAACGACCCTCTCCACTTGCTGACCATGTCCCTGCGAATCCAACAAGTGCTCGCCATCGCCGGCCGTCGCCTCTATTCACAGCACATCCCACCCCGCAACTGGCAGCTGGCCGGACACGTTCCCCCCACCTCCCTCCTCTTTGACAGCGACGCTCCGGCTCTCGATCTCTCCGAAGACGAACCCCCATTACCCCCTCAAAAACGCCCCACTGCACCTCCAACCCCTGAGGAGTGGCGCCGGCATCGCGAACAGATCAAAAAGACGTTTCCAGATGGCTGGAACCCCACGCGTAAACTGTCGCGCGACGCCATGGACGGACTGCGTTCCCTGCACGCGTTCGACAAGGACACTTTTTCATGTGCGGTTCTCGCGGACAAGTTCAAGATCAGTCCGGAAGCTGTCCGCCGGATATTACGCAGCAAGTGGGAGCCATCGAGAGAGAAGCGGGCCCGGTTGGCAGAGAGGGAAAGAAGGGGCAGAGAAGATTGGATCGCGGGGAGAAGACAAGAGGAGAAGGACAGGGCAGCTCAGATCCTTTCCGAGGCTAGACAGCACGACGTTAAACCGCGACCGCATCAACGGTCGACGCCAGTCAAGTCAAAGGACAAGTTCTTCTTCAAGTGACGTGCCCTTCCAGACGTGCGAAAGTGCTTTGCGACATTTTTTGTGTTTCCCCGGAGCCTACGCAGATGATTCAATCGTTGGAGCGTAATCACGTCGTCTTCCGGAACATTGTCCCGTTGATTGACTCATTAGTCTAGGCTCGGATGCAACGTCCATTCTTATGTACCTGGACCTAATACATAACACCAGTCCCAGGTCTACACACATCATGACACCGTCAAGGTATCCGTAAAAGTGGGAATCTACTGAATCACAAAAACTGTTACAAATTTGCTGTGACAACTCGAGGTATACAGTGTCGTCTAGAGGACAGGTATAAAACTAAAGTACGGTTAAGATATGCGTGTATATGACCAGTGTACGCATGGCGAGTCCCGAGTTAATGCGGAATACAAGGAAATAGTTAAAGTAATAGATAGACTTAACATAAGGCAAGGGAGCGTGTGCGACATGATGTAAGGTGTGCACCTCGAACTCGTGGTACTAGGTCGAGTCCGGTGGGCGCCCGGTCAATGTCCAGCTTGACCTATAATGACAGTCCATTCCTGTCATAAGCAAGGTAATAAGCGTCCTTGTCGGGGCGGCACAAAAGGATATCGTTCCAATTGGGTCGTGGTAGGAGGTCAGGCTGCGCCCCCTTTGAGTCCACGATCGAATACCGGAACCGCAACAGCATCATCGAAGTAATAAGCTTAAGCTCCATCCTTGCCAAGCGTTGACCGAGGCAGATGGTTTTCCCTGTAAGCGTGCATGTCAACTTCACCGCCAGCCACGTAATGATCCAGCTGTAGACTCACCACCTCCCCACCCAACGTAGCCGAACGGCGTCTTCGCCTCCTTGCGACTCGGGTCAAATTTCCACGGATCGGGGTATAGTTCCGGATTGAGATGAACGTCCGAGAATGGATAAACGACGTAAGCTCCTGAAGGGATGGTCTTGGAATCAATCACTGTGTCAGGTCCGAGGTTGCGACGCATGGCGGTGTGTGGCTGCGCAATCCGAAGTGTCTCGTGGATGAGGGCATCGAGAACAGGTGTTTCTGATTCCCAGGCTTCCAATGGAATGGACGCCAAATGCGACGGGAGCGAAGCACCAACCGCCGCTTCCGGACTGTACGTCGACAGTAGTCCATCGATTTCACGGATAGCCTTGTCCTTCCACTCCAAGTTGTTGCCGAGGAAGGTGATGAGCCATGACGCCGTGGCACCAGTCGCTCTTGCGCCCGCAACTAGCAAACCCATTATGAACTAGAGACACGTCAACGGGGAACCAGCAAGCTGACGTTTGATAACTCACCCCCACCATGACCAGACGTTCGTCTTGTGCGTCAATAAGCATTTGGAGCGTGTCGTTCTGAGGCTTGCCACTCTTCAACCGAGTGTCAATCGCGCGTGAGACGATGTCGTATACCTCCTTGGTTGCGAGTAATTTCTTGAGCATACTCGGGAAGGGCAGCCAAGGAAGCAGGATAGTCGTCGGGGTCGTTCCGTTGTCCAATATATCATACAGGGTTTTGAGACGTGCAACCAGTGCAGGATCGTCTGCAATCTCTTGACTAGTGATACTTCGTACAGTAGTTTGGAAAACGAGCTGTAAAGGAAGAATGGGAAGCCGTTAGGCACCGCCGACTTAACACCGTCATTCAGGAACATACTTCATATATTTTCTCAAAGGGATCAAGCGTCCCACTGGATCCCCAAGTGTTCATAACCCTATTACAATCGTCCAGAATGGGGGCAATAACTACGTTGGAGAAATTAGTGACATCACGAGCGAAGGTCAACCAAGCGTACGTTGTTCAAGATGATCGTTTTTCTGCAGTGAAACAAGACGTTTATGGATGAGAGCTACTCGGCGGGTTTGCAGTTCAGAAGTGACGCCTTTGACCATAGGGATCTAATAGTGGTACATTAGAACTGACACTGATAGACGAGAGAAGGTGACACATACTGCACCAGACAGAACCTTGAACCCTTCTGTCAGATCGAAAGCCCTGTTTGCGAAGAATGCTTTCCGTGCCGACTCCCCGGACACGACGATGACGGTCTCCTGCAGGCGACGTTAAGAATCCACGCTAAAGTCCGAAAGGTGGATGGGACACCCACGCGCAGCATATTAAATTGGAATAGCTTCTCTCCCGTTCTGCGGAATCCATCATTGAGGAAGTCGAAGCGTCGGCGAAAGAACGGGACGATGGCAAGGAGATGAGAACCAGGCAAATAAACAGGGGCATGTATAGAGAGGTCGTCTTTCGACGAGCCATGTCCAAATACTAGCAGGGCGAAAAGAATGAGGAGAGCCAAGACCACTTGGACCTTGAGGCTCGACATAAGAAAGGCGTCAGCAGCGGATTGCAAGCCGACTGTATACATGGCTTGGGATGTAAGAAGCCTTTTGATAAGGGAGGAGGGCGGCGAGGGACAGAGGGTGATTGATGCCTCTTTTAACTGGTCCCAGTTGCGTGCTGTGAATTTGACATTAGACGAAGCATCGTGCCCAAGGTGCCTACCCTACAAGCACTGCTGCCGCTTGCACGGCTGCGTGTGGAATCCAAATTCGGCCAAATCTTGAAGGGACGATCAAATCCTCGGTTCCGGGATCATGGGAGACCATCTTTGGACTCTTGCGTGCAAATGTAGGCCGCCGTCAGCCTGTACGCACATCTGGACAATGCAGCGTGCCTTTTCCCAGTCACCGTCTCCATGAGTCATGGTCCAGTGAAAAAATTTAACAAGATTTTTCAACCCTGAAGCGCAGTACGGCCAAAGTACCTAAATGCAAAGCTTTAACGCCTCGAGGTATCCGTGCGGCGGGGACTTTGCGCCCAGGGACTACATTCATTCGTCATAGGACTTCCCGTCGGAAGCCGATCGTCAAGCACTAAGCCCGCGCATCTGGTCAAATAGAAGTCAAGAATGGTGCAGATAGTGATCGCGGGCGGTTCCGAGCAAGGCCGGAGATTCCATAGCCGAATTTCTAATGACAATCCAAATTCATTTGTCAGAACGTCAGAAACACCCCGCCAACGTGTATATTCTTTCCGTTTATCACTGGAGTGTGGCCCGGCGAACGGGTGGTCCGTTGAGATTTTCCACCACACCGAACCCACACATGTTGTACTTCCAAAGCGTGGGAAACACGGTGAATTAATCACGCGTCACATACACCACCCAACTCAGAGTGCCTGTGTTCGAGTACAGTCAACACACAGAACCAGTGAGCCAGCGCGGCCATGACTACGCAGACGTGGAAAATTTGGTGCGAAGCGAAAAGATAATCAAACTTTCCAGGTGCAATCCACTCTGGGATGCGGTTGGCGCTGAGCGGGAATGAAATCAAAAACGGCATTAGCTACGCAGGCTCACGGCGAACGAGGCGAACGCACTAAACCAATGCACCCAGTATATATAATGTACCTGACGTGAGCAGCCAGCCAAGGCCCATTTCGGAGAATGCTTTCATGGCACCATGTCGCGTGACCAGCTGCGTGACTGGCACGACTGCACATAATCCGAGGGCAATAAACACGCCCGTTCGCGCACCTCGGTGGGATGGTTTGGCATATTCAGGATTCAGGACGACGTATGCCGCGCCTATAAGACATGACGCGTCATAGGTCGTCCTTAAGTTTTGAAGACCACTTACATCCACCAGCGAATGCGATGACAAGTAGGTGACAAGCCTGAGACGAGGGTTCGCAGAAGAAACCATAAAAAATGCAAGGTACAAATGACCCAACAATAAGTACTGCCAAGAAAGATCAGCGTCGGGACGTTGTAGTCGAAGTGATGCCATCGTCCCGACCTATGATGCCAATGTAGTCCATGGTATGGCATCTGGCAGAAACCTGTCTGGACTAAGTAATTTGAGCTGATTCAGTCGAACTAAAGCAAACTCACTTGCTGGGAGTGACAAGTAGATGTATGAAACGTAGCGCTGGCGGACAGGCAAAAGACAGCGGACACAAGGAAGACGGCGATGGCGCAAGTGTCGACCCATGTCGTTGTTTCGTACACACCCACGTGTGCCGTTTGAAAGGTGGCGAGTAAATGAGCGAAAAAGATTGCACCCCAGAAGTGAGTGTGAATGTTCACTGTGTGCACATCGGATAGAGCACATCTCCATTACTTCGAGGGATACTGAACCTGGACACTACCCTAGCTCACCAGTCTCATTGTGAAAGACTGCCCATTTGAAAATTGGTATCGTTTGTGAGCATCCATCACGATGCGAGCGGATATGTAAGAACTCACAACCGAAGATAGAGGCAACGCATCCAGACCACCTGTTTTGCACCCTGAACAGAACTAAGTCAGGTTCCCTCCCTTAAACGGACGGACCAAGCTACCAATCACCTCAGCCTGGGGTACTTACGGACGGTATCCGCTTAAGATATACTCATTGTCCCTCTGCCACTCGGGTATCTCGTTCCAGGAGAGCGTTAGCGCATTGACAGATGTTCGCCTTGGTTTCACGTCTATGCCATTCCGAGCGACAGACGAGAGCTTGCGCTTGTACATGGAAGCGGAGATCTACTGGCCACGAGTAATGGAGAGCGGCGCTTGTCTAACGTTACAGGACTTGAAAAAAACGAAGGTGAATGAAGTTGGAAGAATGGAACTGCATTCTGGCGTGGTCCGGTTGCCTACTATGGATCGTGGGAAAAGTAGCACGGCTGCTAAAGATCTCGATTCACCTTCTCAAGGTAGGCACGGACGCAGCATATCGACTGCAAGTAGTAGCGTATTGGGGTTACATACAAGTCCAAAAAGTCAAGGCCCGTAGAGTAATAGTTATCACTTCCGAGGTCAGCATTGCTATGCCGCAAAAAAGTCCCAGTGATACCACCGTCAATACTAGAATAGTCGTTCTGGTCAAGATCAAGAAATGAAGACCTTTTTCAACGCAGTAAAGTCGCAGACTTGACCAGTCCGCGGACATGTCACTTTGCCGTTGTTTTTGGCCGCCATTTCTTCAAGTGCCTGCGACAACCTGTGAGAGATGCTTCGTGGACACCACACAGTTATACCGTACCTCTGTCGAATAAACGTGTCCATTTGGGAAAGCCATTGGCATGTTATCCTCGTCCATTATTTTGCCGCTCATGTAGCAAACGATAGTAGAGTTGGCATGGTGACTGAAGGGTACCTCTTTTCCGAGGATGCTGATGTTAGGATCGCACACTGGACAGTCGACGTTGTGCGCGCGATCATAGCAAGCGGGTAGCTTAAGGGAAGCGAGGCCAGCGTAAAGCGAGAGGTGTAAAAGCGGCTCCGTAGGTAAACTGTTCAACGAATAAATGGCAAGGCGGAATGCTTGAATCAGAGATGTCCAACGAGACTCGTCGTAAAGACGCTACAGCACCGTGAGACTCGTCGAGAACTATTTTAGTGAGCCACCAACCTTGTACTGTCCACAGGTGGTTGAGGGCTGGACAGCCAGCAGTGCCATGGCTTGCGTGATCTGCTCGAGGTGTGTCTCCTGCCACGAAACGAGGTATTTTCTTGCATACGTGATTGCTTCCTGCGTTTTGCGAGCACGGGCTAATTCGATGTATTCCTGAAGCCGAAGTTCGAACTCGAGAGTGCTCTGTAAGGTCCCAGATATTGCTGTGTCAGATACAGCATGGCATAGCTCAGGACTTGCCTTAATTTTCCTCAACGCCGTTTTATTTTCGCTACACCATGCTATGGCTTCAGTGCAGCTGTGCCGGAAAAGCGCACG
>JBBPMO010001194.1:0-11765 GCA_038090315.1 Xanthoconium stramineum
GTATGACTCGTGCCATCGCATGGGACCAGTTATGGCTCGGGTGCACGACTAAAGCTAGGTTTTAGAAGATTATTCAAGTTGACAGAGGGAAGTGTACTGTACAGTACTAATGCCAATTGGCACGACACAGAAGCGATGTTGGGCATTGCATGCGCATGGGGTGATCGACGGCCCGTTCGAGGGTGGTGGGTTTCTGATGTCTCTTTGTCCTCATGTGCTGCAGTGCATGGTGTCCGAGGCTGCATCCTCGTTACTGGCGTCGTCATCGTCAAAAGCATGCTGGGCGTATAAGTCAAGGTTCAGCTTTGGACGTGGGGGGCATCACAAAGCGCTATTCATAGACGGATCTACATCCGGATCCCAATCGACGGCATCGGCGCGTGCAACGTGAGCGCGAGAACAGGAACGTGTGTACATAATAACAAAAACTGCCACTACGTATTGTCGTTCGCCACATGCTCAGAGAATGAGCGCATCCACGATTAGAGCAATTGACGCTCAGTCGGTCCACCGCATCACGTCGGGCCAGGTCGTCGTCGACCTCCAGACCGCCGTCAAAGAACTCGTCGAGAACAGCCTCGACGCCGGCGCCACGTCTATAGGTAGGTCCATCCTTGGATCATTCTTCGCCCTCCATAGCGTGCCACAGAGGTCCGCTTTCAGAACCATGGACTCAAGACAGTCGAGGTCGTCGACAATGGCTCTGGTATCCCACCAAAGGATTACGACAGCATCGGTTGGTGCAGTGTTGTCTTCTGTCTTCACGCAAGCCTTATCCTTTGTTTTGACAGCACTCAAGCACTATACGTCCAAGTTATCGTCCTTTGAAGACCTGTCCCGTATCCATACTTTTGGTTTCCGCGGGGAAGCCCTGTCGTCTCTTTGCGCACTAGCAGATGGGTTAACGGTCACAACAGCAACTTCCTCTGAAGCACCAATGGGAACTGTCATCGAGATGGATAGAAACGGCAAAGTGCGGTCAAAGGGTAAAATCGCTCGGCAGGTGCGCCATCCTGTTTTTCGTCTGTAGACAGACTGTTCACGCGCTACAGCGAGGGACGACGGTCACGGTTGCAAACCTGTTCAAACCACTTCCTGTGCGGCGAAAAGAGCTCGAGAGAAACGCGAAACGCGAATTCCAAAAGGTGTTGAATCTCTTGCACGCGTATGCTCTCGTGCCGTGTGCACTGGAGAACAAAGGGGTGAGGCTTGGCATCAGCAATCAGACTGAAGGCGGGTAGGTGTCCGTTTCACCCCCGACGTTGGATCTTCCTCACTTAGCGCAGCCGCAAGGTCGTTCAGTTCAAGACGGATGGATCGCCTTCCGTCCGCGCCTCCGTCCTTACAGTCTGGGGGTCCAAAGCGTTGGACAACATTGTCGATCTCGATTTGTCCTTCGACGTGGAGACGGAAAGGTCCGTTCAAAAGCGCGTAGACCCAGATAACGACATGTGAGTATCGTGTATCGCCACTGAGGAGAAAGGTTGTATGTTAAGCCGTGTTGGGTCATAGTTCGGTCGTGACCCCTGTCAAAGTGCAGGGCCTCATTTCCAAGTTTGCTGTTGGGGCTGGGCGGACCAGTGTCGATCGACAGTTCTTCTTTGTCAATGGGCGCCCATATAACCCTGGGAAGGTGAGTTCCTACCAAGCTGTCGAGTAAACTGTTCCTCGTGCCTGGCATTATAGGTTCAGAAGGCCATCAATGAGGTGTACAGGACGTTCAATGTCAACCAATCACCCTTTGTTGTTGCCAACGTCATTCTACCCACGAGTGAGTCCCATACCAGCTTCCATTCAAATCGCCCGTTTTGGCTAAATTGGTGGATCTGACCACGATGCATAGATGCCTGCGATGTCAATGTCAGCCCTGACAAACGTACGATATTCTTACACAGTGAAAACAATCTCGTTCAGGCTCTCAAGGTATGTTTGTGCATCAAGCAGGCTCTGCTCATCACCCCTAATCACGTACTCTCACAGACCGCCCTTGAAACCGCGTTTTCGTCCGCTCGTTCCACGTATGATGTAACGACACAGCCCTCACAAGCCCACACACAGCAACAAGGACGACAATTAAGGAGTCAGAATACGCTTCCGACACAGACAAGGGAACGAGATCGAGAAAGGGATGAGAAACAGTTACAGCTTGGGCCTGTGTCCTCGGTTCCGGATGGAGCAGGAGAATGCGCGACGTCATTCCGTCCGGATCAACCCGGTGCTCTGAACGATACCTGTGATGATGAAGAACCGATTACGATGGGCGTTCCGCGTCTCTTGCTAGAGGGTGCTAGGGCAGAGGAGGGATCTGGATCGTATTCCGAGTCCGAGCCTGAGCCTGAACCCACGCTCGTTGCGCAGCCTCGGCCAAGTACCGAGGATGTTAGAAATGGTGCGCAAGATCGGATGGGAAAGGGCAGCGATGGGATAGTCGCTCGTCCGAGGAGCCGAGCACCATCCGAGCCACTTTTCTTCCCCGACTCCGATGAAGAGGAACACGATGCTACTAGACGAGTCGACAAAGGGAAGCAGAAGGAGGACGCTGGACCCGAACGGAACGGCGACAAGAGTCCAAGTTCTTTGCAAGCTGGACACAGTGCTACGATTGCCGCGAATTCCGCTGCTATGTCAACCTCAACCTCGATGGCTCCGCTTGTTCATATTGGGCGTTCGTCGACTAGCATTCCTGACAAGCCCCGTTCCGTGCAGACCGTCCTGAGCACGCGTGGCGCAGCTTGGAATCTCCGGACCGACCGCGGAAGAAGCGCAGAAGATGAAAGGGAGAGGAAGCGAGCGAGGTTGTCGAGTGAGGGCGGTGTGCGGGAGAAGAAGAAGAGCTTCAGGTCAAGCCTGAGCCAGTTCTTGAGCACTGGACGCAAGGCGTTGCCAGACGAGAAGGAGAGCGAAAGCGAAAGTGGGAGTGATGAAAATCGAGCTCACGGGATACGCAAAGGAGAGGACCGCAGGGAGGTGGATGAAAGAGATGAGGGCGATGAGGGCGAGAGCGAGAAACATTCAGGAAGAGGTAGGAAGAAGCGGCGGAGAGCAGGGAGTGATTCGTCTCAGGTGACGATGATCGTACCATCTGATGACGAGCGGGCAATGGACGTTGACGAACCGACATCCACCGTCACCAAACCCGCCGCCGTACCTTCCATCACACCCACTTCTGAAGGAGATGTGGCAGACCGCACAGAAGACGTTGAAACGCTCTCGGGAGATGACTGGGCGTTTTCGTCGACCCTTGTTGGGACCTACATTCCTCCTGCAGGCAAGACGGTCGAACCGTCATCTGAGTCAAGATCTACTCGCCCTGCTACGGAGACAGACACTGACTTCGTGACGCTACGCGTCAACCTTGTCAGCATTGGATCGTACTTCCTCGAGGTTTACAACCACCTCTCGTCTTCTCCAGACTTCCCTTCGGCCCCTCCCATGTCAACCCCAAGTTCGACACTCCGTTCCGCCGTCTCGTCCGCTAATCTCGAAACCGCCGCCGAGGACACTGTCGCGTCTGCCGCTCTCTCGCGTATCATTTCTAAAGCTGATTTCGAACACATGGTGGTAGTTGGCCAGTTCAACCTCGGATTCATTATCGTGCGGAAGCGGTGCGATGCCGCGGACAGCGGAAGGGGAGGGGGAGGGGGAGCGATGATGGACGACCTGTTCATCGTCGACCAGCACGCTGCGGACGAAAAATGGAATTTTGAAACGTTGCAAGAGAAGACGGTTATTGCTTCTCAGAAGCTCTTTCGGTGCGTCTTCCTCTCGTCTGCTGAGGCCGTGTTCTAATACCTCCTTTCCGTGTAGACCGCGGCAGTTGCAGCTCACCGCTGCCGATGAGATGCTCGCTGTGGAAAATATGAACGTGTTGAAGCAGAATGGGTTTGAGCTTGAGCAAGTGGAGGAACGGGAGGGATTAGGAGATGAGGACGAGGAAGGATCGGGTGTGAGGATGCGGCTGCAGCTCGTGGCGCAACCAATGTCCAAGGATACGGTGTTCGACTTCAAGGGTAATGTACTTCCTTACCTCAACGCAAGCACATGTTGATCGATCTACGTAACAGACCTCGAGGAGCTTATCCATCTGATGCAAGACCGTCCAAGGGGAACGATGGTTCGTTGTTCCAAAGCTCGAGCCATGTTTGCCATGCGTGCCTGCAGGCGAAGCGTGATGATTGGAAAGGCACTGGATAAGACGCGAATGACGGCGGTACGTTGCTTTCTCGTTTTGATCTTCTCGTTGCTTTGCGGAACTGAATCTTATCTTCCTTGTGTTCTTAGATCGTACGGCATATGGGAACGATGGACCAACCCTGGAATTGTCCCCACGGTCGGCCGACCATGCGGCACCTTTCGGACTTGATGTCGTTTGGTCGATATACGCCGCCACGGCGCGCGGTTGATTGGGAGGCGTATGGATCTAGCATGGAGGACGAATGACCCACAAGTTATGTTGCCCTGGTGTTGCAAGCACCTATCGGCGGAGCTAGACGCTTATCTGACATAAGCAATCAGGAAGTCGTACTGCCGTCGACTAGCGCGATCACGAGGGAAGCATGTCGTTGACCGCTCTCAAGACAGGATTATCAATTTTATACCATCTACAGATATCTCACTTGGTAAATATAGTACTGATGCGCGATCTAGATGTATTTTCCATTATACAACTACCCTGCTACCCTATACGGGGCGATCCGCTGTAAGACCAACTGACTCGTTCAACGGAGGTGAGTCCTAGGTTCCCAAGGTGTTCGAACCCTTTGACTTGCTGCAACCGGGAACGGACACCTCAGAATGCGAACTAGATATTAAGACCATAACGGACTGCATCCTCCCACAGGATTCATCACGCGGGAATTGTGTGGGGTTCTCCCGTCAGCAAGGGTGCGGAGTATCGAACTCTATGTGATTTCTCACCCTCTCTATCACAGAGTTCTTGCCAGCGTGTTATCGTTGCTTTCCCTCGTCCTCACGCAATGTCTAACTGGACGACTGCAGGCACTTTAGCTCTTGGGCTTGCCGTGGTTGTACTCATCGGAGGGCGTGCTCTCGGGAGTCGAACCTCTCACCCATTGCCTCCCCGACCTCCTGGTATACCATTTGTGGGGAATGTTACCGGGGTTGACCCAGATGCTCCGTGGAAATCATATGCCAAGTGGGCAAAGAAGTACGGTAGGTTGCAACATATTCGACTGCATACTCTCTACTCAACCCGACCTTCCGTACAGGCGACCTGGTCTACACCCGAGTGTTCGGACAAGACATTATCATCATCAATTCGGAAAAGGTTGCAACCGAACTTTTGGAAAATCGATCCGCGAATTATTCAGACCGTCCACCCTCCATCTTGAGCGAAAAGTCGAGTCCTTCTTTTCTTTCATATCGATAATCTCAAACCGTTATTCCAGGTGTGGGGTGAATGTCATCTCCCTTTTGTTGCCGTATGGAGATCAGTGGCGACTTCACCGACGGTTCTTCAATGAGACGTTTCGGCCTGAGGCTGTCCATAGATTCTTGCCCTATCAAAATCGTAGGGCTTGTCTTCTCCTCCAGCGGTTGTTCGATGCCCCGGAACAACTCGGAGATCATGTGTTCGAGTAAGTGCACGAGCTCTGAACGGCGTGATCAACTCAGCTCGTCTTTCCACCAAGATACTCGTCCTCGGTCGTCCTGAAGGGCGTGTATGACTATGAACCAGCGTCTAAAAAGGACGAAGTCATCGATAATGCGGCAAACCTGATCAAAATTGCCTTTTCTATCTTGACTCTCGACAGAATCGTTACCGTTGGAGCCTTTCCATGGTGTGAGTCAATTACGTTTCTCGTTCGTTCTAGAGATGAATATGTGAGAAGTACTTTATCTCCCGTCATGGTTTCCCGGTATGTCGTTCAAGAAGCAAATAGCGGTGGTACGCGAGCGCGCGGGGCTGCATCTCCAACGACCTTTTCAACACTCTCTTCAGAAAGCGGTGAGCAGTGGTCCTGTGGACTTCTCATCTCGTGTGCAGGGTGAATAATTACACAATAGTCGAAAGATAGTGTCATATCGTCAATGGTACACGATGCTCTGCGACAGATGGAGGGAAAAGGTGTTTCACCGGACGAAGCGTGGACGACGGACCTCATGATAGCGTCTGGTAGTGCGTTCCTGGGTACGCTTTTGAGTTACCTTGGAGATCCTGTATTGATGTTGGTGTTCGTTACCAGCCGGATCACTCACCGTGCGTAATACATCATTTTCGTGATGACTTCATTATAACAATCATATCAAAAATGAAAATAGCCTACCGCGGTTCTGATGTCATTCTTCCTCATGATGGTGATCAATCCGGCCGTTCAAGAAAAAGCTCAGGCCCAAATCGATGCAGTAGTGGGCAAGGACAGGTTGCCGACAATCAATGATAGACCTTCGTTGCCATTCATAGATGCAATTTTTCGAGAGGTGGTCAGATTCCAACCTGGCGCTCCTCTCTGTGAGTGGTTCTATTCCATGCCTCGTTCTCGTTGTTGACCCTTTGAATCGCGCAGTGCTACCCCATGCTGCTACGAACGATGATGTGTATAACGGATATTATGTCCCAAAGGGTGAATAACTGCCAATTCGCTCGAGTGACACAGCGCCAACTGATATCCGATTCCAGGGGCTATGTTCTTAGTGAACTTGTGGTCAGTGCGATGTACATTCTTTCCAGATGAACTTTGACGATCCCATTGGCTAGGTCGATGTCACACGACGAATCCAGGTTCTCAAACCCACACGAATTCGTGCCGGAACGATTCCTCAACGACGATGGTTCACTCAAACCCAGTGGCATCAGTGCAAACCTCGCATTTGGATTCGGGCGACGCAGTTGTCCCGGAAGGCACTTTGGAGACCCATCCGTTTGGGGGGTTATTGCCAAAGTGTTGGCCGTATTCAAGATATTGAAGCCTTTGGACAAGAATGGGGTGGAGGTTCCAGTGGAACCGAAATTCCAGAATGCGCTTATTGTGTGAGTAGTGCACGACAGATGATATTTTGATCCCAGACACGAAGTTGATTCTAAATCTCTGCACAGCGGTCCTGCTCCGTTTAAATGTAGGATTGTACCCAGGCGCCCTGGGATGAATGTTAAGGAACTGGAACGGTTGATTGGTGCTACCACTCTTTGACGCAAGGTCAGGCTCTGGGTCTATGTTTGAATTCTGAGAAGTTTTCCTTGTATATATGTTTGTTTTGGACCAATTCAAACTCTCTGCGCGTGGCTGGCGACGTGGGAATCTGGGCTTGTTGGTCTCTAACTAGTTATCGACAGCAACTTGAACTGCCATGGGAAGAATGACCGTATGAAGGCGGAATTTATCTTTTTTGAAGCAAACCATTACGCCCGAATAGATCGCACGCATGGGAACAATGGATCAACGTTTCAACCCTGGCCCAACTGTCCCCTTGGACTTGGCATCGTTCCGGCCACCACAGCGTGTGATCGATTGAGAGGTGAGTGAAAGAAGATCGACCCACGAACTTGCTCGTGTCTGACGTTGCAAGCGCCTATCGGTGGGGACATTGGCGCCTATCTGCACTTGACGGAAGTGGCATCCGCACCGCGATCACGAGTACAGGTCACGTCGTTGACCGCTCTCAGGCCCTCGCTGTGAGCTTTACCCCATCTACATATATCTCGCAGTATATATAGTGGTCATGCGCAATCTAGAGTACTTCCCATCGCACACACACCCCGTCGCTCTATACCGTACAATACGTTATAAGTGACTGGTTTGTTCTAGCATGTCGATCCACGCGGTGAAGCGCGAGCAAGCGAATCTGGCATGGGACAATAGGTACGCCAAAATCTCTTTATTCCTCGCCTCCTTGACATCCCTCTCTGTAGCATCCCACCCGTCTTGACAGTCCCCTCCGGGTCCACCGTCCACTTCTCCTGCCTCGACGCCTCCAACGGTCAACTCAATCCCAACTCGACCGCGGCTTCCGTCGCCGCGCTCAAACTCGACCTCTGTGACCAAGTCAACGGGCCGGTGTACATCAAGGGTGCGATGCCAGGGGACACCCTGCAGATCGACGTGCTCGATGTTAAAACAGCAGACTGGGGCTGGACAGCGCTGATCCCCGGGTTGCTCGCGGACGAGTTTCCAGAGCCTGCGTTCAAGATCTGGGATCTCGCCGAGCACGCGGGTGCGGAGGAGGTGGAGAGCCCGAGGTACGCCTACTTGGACAAGGAGCGCAGAATCCGCGTTCCGCTGCGCCCGTTTGCGGGCGAAATGGGTGTCGCAAGGGGTGAACGTGGGGCGTGGTCGACGATTCCGCCGTATGTGACCGGTGGGAATTTAGATACGAAGCACCTGACCCAGGATGCGACGTTGTATTTACCGGTCGAGGTCGAGGGTGCGTTGTTTGCTATCGGGGTGCGTCTTGGTTTCTCTCTTTGAGCTTGGTACGAAGGGGTTTGCTGATGGTTAACTTGTGTCATGCGTGATACCGCAGGATGGACATGCGGCGCAAGGCGATGGAGGTGAGTTACGGTTCATCAATGAGCTTGCTGAACAGGATACGTCGGATAGAGGTCTGCGGTACGTCGTCGCATGCGGGGACGTTCCGTGTTGACTCACCAGGCACTGGGTAGGCACAGCCATTGAGACGCCGATGGAGGTCACCGTACGGCTCACTGTGCGCAAAGACAAACCATACACCAAGACGCCCCATTTTCGTACCGTGGTACCACGGGCAAACACCGAGGAGTATTATTGCACGACGGGCGTCGACGCTGGTGAGCCTGCATTTTCGCACGCACTTTTGATGGCCGACAAGCTCGGACACGTTCAGACATCAGAGAGGCGACGCGTTCCGCAGTTCGCAACATGATCGCGTACTTGGTAGCCGAGCATGGGCTGGATCGCGTCGAGGCATACATGTTATGTAGTGTTGCGGGCGACCTAAAGATGCACGAAGTGGTATGTCGTCAGATCCTTTTGGACTTCGATTCCAGCGTGGATATTTTGCTGATGCGGCATGACCAAATTTCATGACAGGTGGACATGCCGAACTATCTGGTGAGTCTTTTGTATTGGATATCTCATTTTCCTTGGTAATGCTCAGCAATATTACCGCAAAGATCGGAATGATGGTTCCCAAGTCGGTACTTGGGGCAGTGTGAGCAGAAGAACACGCTGTTTCCTCAAGGACGAGGGAATGACGTTAATTCGTCGGGGCTGAGAATTGACCGATGTACGTTTATGAACGATCCAGCTTACCTTGAATATCTGTGAACTGGAAAGATGAACTCATCGCCAGAACCTTCAGAGTGATGATGGGTCTGAGCCGTCAACTCCAAAACTCTCATATCAGGAGTAGAAATCTCAAACGGGTCTGACACCACCATCAGCGCCCATCAATCCTCGTGTGATGGCGTCGGCTATCCCACCCGCAATGTGTAAGATGGACAGCCCCGGACAGCACGAAGCCTTACCCATCATTTCTCTACCGCTGCACTGCACATCCCCTGTATGCCTTCAGTGGATCAGGTTGACAGTAATGTTGAGCACAACGACATGCGGAACGAATCTTGGACTGGACAAATAAGTACATAAGTATTTACTGTGATGGATTTGTGCCTGAATGTAGAGTAAGTATGTATCCACTCGCCGCCGGGAATTTCTTGTGAAACCGTAAACACGTACGTACAATGGTCCATAAAGCTCACCTCAGGGTGCTGAGGCAGTTGAGTGGCGTACTGCATGTATGTACGTGCTAGTGATGCCCTCCAACTACCGTATGCACGCGAGACGGAGCACTGCGTTCAAAACGGGGGACTGGCAAACTCCGAGTCAGCGCACAATGTTTGGTAATGCCGCCGGTTTTATAATTGCGTTATCAGGTACCTGGTTTCCATCATTAGTCCATTTTCATGGCATAGTCGAACTTTCAAGTTTTACTTACAGACAGACCCGCGTCATCATCTGCAAAGAACCTGGAAGGACCGCAAGTCTCATCATGTGAAAATCGTGTGGTCTTTGTTATATAGAGTTCCGCAGTCTTGAAGGTCTGCCAACAAGGTTAAGGGTGTGCCCTGACACGATCAAACTTGCACCGCTATGATAATAAATCCGTCACCCTGAAGGCAGTGAAGAACCGCAGAGTGATGACCCCAGAAGACAACCAGGTTCAGGTGCCACCCTAGCGCCGCGCTGATGTATAAGTTGAATGAGTTTTAGGGACAGGTATGTCATCGTTACTTCTTCCCCTCCTCGCCCAATGTCTGACTGGACGACTGCAGGCACTTTAGCTCTTGGGCTTGCCGTGGTTGTACTCGTTGGACGGCGTGCTCTCGGGAGCCGGACTTCTCACCCACTGCCTCCCCGACCTCCTGGTATACCATTGGTTGGGAATGTTAACGGAATTGACCCAGATGCTCCGTGGAAATCGTTTGCTGAGTGGGCAACAAAATACGGTACGTTGCAATATGTTTCGTCCCATGTCCTCTACTCAACCCAACACTTCCATGCAGGCGACCTGATCTATACTCGAGTGTTCGGTCAGGATATCATCATCCTCAATTCGGAAAAGGTTGCGATCGACCTTTTGGAAAATCGATCCACGAACTACTCAGACCGCCCATACTCCATCTTGAATGAAAAGTCAGTCCTCGTCTCCGTTTTCTCTTATATTGTTAACCCTGAATCGTTATTCCAGGTGTGGTGTGGATTTCAGCTCCATTATGCTACCGTATGGAGATAGATGGCGAGTTCACCGGCGATTCCTCCATCAGACATTCCGACCCGAGGTGGTCCATAGATTCTTGCCCTATCAAAATCGCAGGGCTTGTCATCTCCTCCAGCGGCTGTTTGATAATCCGGAACAATTTAGAGATCATGTGTTTGAGTAAGTGTATGAACACTGAATGACGTGATGAACTTGGCTCATCGTTTCACCAAGATACGGGGCATCGGTCATCTTGCAGGGCGCGTATGACTATGAACCAGCGTCTCCAAAAGACGAGGTCATTGATAATGCGGCGAACCTGATAAAAGTCGCTTTGGGTATTCTGACTCCCGACAAAGGCAGTATTTTTGGAGCCTTTCCATGGTGTGAGTTAATTGCATTTCTCGTTTGATCAAGAGATGAATACGCGAACAGTACTTCATCTCCCGTCATGGTTTCCCGGTATGTCGTTCAAAAAGGAAATGGCGGTGGTACGCGAGCGCGTGAGGTTGCATCTCGAGCGCCCTTTTCAGCACTCTCTTCAAAAAGTGGTAACCTATCGACCTTTCATTTCTTCCGCTTGCTGAACGTACATTTGCCAGCCGAACGACAGTGTCACATCGTCAATGGTACACGATGCCTTGCGACAGATGGAAGAAAAAGGAATCTCACCAGATGAGTTGTGGATGAAGAACCTCAAGGAGGCATCCGGCAGCGCGTTCTTGGGTACGCACCTAAGCCGCCTTTGGAAATCCTGCACTAATATTTGTGTCGTCAGCTGCATCGCTCACTGTACGTAACACACTGTGTTTTCGATCCCTATCGTTAACAATATCAAACAGCCCACCTCGGTTCTGATGTCATTCTTTCTTATGATGGTGATCAACCCGGCCGTTCAAGAGAAAGCTCAAACCCATATTGATGCAGTAGTGGGCAAGGACAGATTGCCGACGATCAACGACCGACCTTCTCTGCCCTTCATAGATGCAATTTTACGGGAGACGCTCAGATCCTACCCTGTCACTCCTCTCTGTGAGTGACCCGTTCATTGGTTAGTTGCTGAATTTGTT
>JBBPMO010001195.1:0-11764 GCA_038090315.1 Xanthoconium stramineum
ATCAGCGCGTGCGCCGACGATCACATGAATCATTTCCATCAATGGGACCCTATACTTGTGTGTTACTTTCTTACTTTCTCTTTTTCCTTCTTCGCGACGACCACCAAGCTTTCTTCGCACCATGCTCGCAATGTAATGAATCCAGGGTGAGGTGTAGCTGATCACCATGACGCGCTTCGAGTTCGGCATTACTTATGTCTATCGAGAGGCCATCTGCTCCCTTTTTGCGACGACCGCTGACCTTTCATTCGACCAATACCTACAATGTTATATGTCGTGAGTTCCTCTCTCTCAGGCACATTTTAACACCAACGATCTATTTATTGGACCACATTCTACCACAAAGCCTTATCTCAACAAACCAAGGGAGAACGGGGAACATTAGGAGCCGCTATGAATACTTGGACACCGTCGCATCTCTCAGCGTTTTACAAGCTGAGGTTGACAACTCCGTTCTGCCGTCACGAAGGAGAGCGATCAGCAATGCTTGCCTTTATCCGTAGGCTTGGGTCGACTTACGAAAGAGTTATCAGTGCAGCAGACGGTCTGCGCGGTGCAAGTAGAACCACTTCCAACACCAACGGCCGTGATGGGGGTGCAAGTGAGCCCGATGAGACCTTGAATGTTGGGGAGGGCAAGGCCAAGCAGACTACCGAGCTCGCTGAGCGTGGTGGGGCTTGCCTGCAGGGAGGGCGTGGGGTTGCCGTTAGCACAAAGTGCGAAAGCGCGAGGGGCGAAGGGGTCTCACCGTCTGAGTGGAGTCACAACATTGGAGCTCACCACTGTTGCACTGGGAGTCGTTGGCGGCGACGAGTG
Organism: Xanthoconium stramineum; assembly: GCA_038090315.1. NCBI lineage: Eukaryota > Fungi > Basidiomycota > Agaricomycetes > Boletales > Boletaceae > Xanthoconium > Xanthoconium stramineum. Next base: position 817 of record JBBPMO010001195.1, read on the forward strand.
CAACGAGGGCCGATGGGGAGGAGGGTGGCGAGGCGGGCGAACATGTTTTAAGTGTGGAAGAGTAGGTAAATTGTGTTGTTTTAGAGGTGATGAGGTGTGTTTTTTTTGCTGATGGGAGGTTGCTCTACGACTGGGGTTTTTATACCATGACGGTGAAGAGGATCCAGTCTCGCACCCTTTCACTGTACCTTCCTGCACGCAGCATGTTCGCTTCAGAACGAACGGCCCCTGTAAAGAGGACGACCGTGCCTACCTATCGGGAGAAAAAATCAAGTGAGGTCTGAAACACTGTATGAACGGCTACCCGGCATTGCTGTTTGTGCATGCCTTATGGTGTTATCGACGCTCGGACCCACAAAAACAAGTCGAATGCGCCAGCCAAGCAGGACTCGGCCCTTGCTGCGGCGGACAGCATGCAATGAAATGGATGTCCAACGTCATGTCTGTTGGTTACACATCGCCGCCAGTCCACGCGAACCACGGAGATGCGGATTGATCGATGTTAAGGGGCCCTATCTCGGAGTGCACCAACTTGGTGTAAGCACGCCGGCTTACCTAGGTCCCGTAACATATACCGTCCATGATACTGAGTGGCGGTCACTCAGTATTTCTGCCTTTTGCTGTAACGGTTACGCGCGGCGGTTGGACTGCTTACACTTGGATGGAAAAAACAGTCGGGAAACTTTGGTACCATGGGCTGGTGAACGATTACCCGGCTCGGTAGACCATGTAATCATACCCCACGCTCATCTCAGAGTATGCTCTCGGTGCAACTGTCAAGGGCTCGACTCGGATCATTGTGCGGCCACTGACTCATCAATGGTCGCGGGAGACCTACCTCGATATGTGCCACTTTGTGTCATACCACAACATGAGTTCAGAAGTATCAGCTTGAACCAATCGTCTGGATGCTCTCCAAAAATCGAATGCTCACCATATTTTGAAAGATATTGAAAGTATACTAGAAGTCATGGCGACAGCGAAGAAATTCGCTGCGGCTGCGGCTGGTCTGACAAGTCGGAGTTCGACCGTATTTGAACAACGTGCGTTTTTCCACTTGTACAACCTGAAAGCCACACGATCATCGGACTCCCACTTCAACTTTCTCTGCAGCATTTGTTGCAAATAGATACTCGAGCATTTACCCGCGTGCTGTCAACGACTCTCCACTGGCCCTTTTGGAAGGAAACATTGCGTAGCCGAGTTGCGGTGACAGTGCGGTTCTCCCTGGGATGTTAGATGACCCGTGATGGTGTTATTCAAGGGAGTAACCCGATTGAACTTGTCGGACCAGCCGCAGCCGCAGAACATCCGTTGTCCCCACGACCTTCAGTCACCAAGTTAGAACGTGAAGTGTACATCGGCACTCTGTTGGAACCCGAGAGGTATGAATGAAGGGCGAGCTACGACATGAGGGAAGACGACTTATGTACGACGAGTACACTGGGGGTTTATATACCCCCAGGGCCTAGGGTAGAGGGGAAAGGGAAAGAAATACTGTGACGTAGTGTATGACAAGCGATGACACAGGTTGTGCGCCAACACACTCTTCAAAATCTAGTGTTCGGGTATTAGATTTCTAGGAATCAACGTGGAAATTGTTTGTGATAATATGTCCTCCGAGTGGGTTCAAGCCGTCCCATGATTGCGGGAGGCTCGATATCTTTTGCAACTGCCAAGGGGTCTGCTTAAGTACACATGGCCTCTCTAACCTGTGCAAATTTGTGCCTCGGATTGGGGTAGTCTACTACCTGTCCATGCACTCAGGTTCATCTTACTTACTCATCATGCAGACCTGAACTACTTCTTGTCTCCGCACTGCGTCATCTTGTACTAGCAATGTACCGTAATCATCCATACTGAGCCATTACTAAACATCGCTCCTTACACAGGTGGCCAGCAAGCTTTTTGTCGCCAATGGTGACCCCAAGGCTACGACCGGGCGTGCATAAAGTGGCAAACTCTAGTAAGACGGGGGCTACATCTCCGGGGTTTTGGGTCTGACAGAAACCAATCAGGTATGGTTAGTATAGAAGACATTGTCTGCATGAGGCCGGTGAACTTCAAGTTCACTATATTCCGGAAAAGTGATCAATCATTCATCCTTGATTGTCGACATTCGCCTCCTCGCGAGAATTCGTATGGACTTCGTCCGGCAGAGCAATCTCAAATCGTTCAGACGAAGTTTAATAACGAACACAATCAACTTCCATGTTGGTATCAAAGATTATCAAAAGACAGGGTTACTGGCTCACTCTCCCGAGTGGCTTGTAAAGGCAACAGTGTTAACGAAAAGAGAGTGAGCGCAAAGAACGTGGAGGGGGAATCCAACTTGGAGATCAACTTCACACGTTAGCAGCAATGGGGCGGCAGATAACGTTGTTACTACCATTCTGCATGGAACAATAAAAAGAAAGGGGCAATGTCATCAGTGCGAAGTGGAGAATGGAGGGACACATGGTGTGAACTCACGACATCGTCATTAGAACAGCACGCAGTCTGCACGCTGCATGTTCCGCCGCCACCCACACCGATGACGGTGATGGGGTTGCAGGTAAGTCCAATGGGTACAGTGGCGCCAACGACGGCAGTGAGGAGACTACCAAGGATGCCAGTAAAATCGGCGGGGTCCTGCGAGTGGATTCGTGAATCGCCCACGAGGATGGAAGGGCAAAGAGATATCTCACGGTGAATTTCTGGTTGCAGCAATACACGTCTCCGCTGCTGCACATAGCGCGAGCCTCGAGCGCGTTTGGCGCAGCGGTGGCGACTGCAGCGAGGGCAGCAATGGGAAGAAGGCTGAAGAAACGAGAGAACATGTTTGGCAACAAAATAAGTTTTTAGAGGGCTGAGAGGAGAACTCAACGAGTGGTTTGATGAGACCACTGGGGCAGGTTCCTCTTCCTTTTATAAGGCAAGAGGTCCTCCATATTGCCATCTTGTCCCCTCAAACATCGGTGAGATAAGACTGGGCGCACATGAATTATGTCATAGAAACAAACAAACAACGTCAGACGGTTCGCGAATTCGGGGTTTACTCTCAAAGGCTACATCACGGATCGTAATCGCCATCAAATGGCATTTGAATAGAGGTGATTGAGTGCGATACAACGAACACCCGCAGCTTAGGCATAAATTGCTGTCGGCGCAAAAAGCAAGATTCGATGCCGGAGGGCCTCGGCCACAGAGTGACGTAGTAGAGCCAAGGGAGAGGGGTCAAGACCGTCGCCGCGCCGGCTCGCACATTTCCAGGACTGGAAAGTGCAACATTGAACAATGCCCGAGATACGTATCATGAGTCCGAATTCGTTTGTGTGGACTTGAGAGCAACTGCGGGTGTTGCTGAGGGCCCTGAAACCTTCATGGCATTATTAAAAATTCACATCAGAGTATGCGGGCAGGAAGAAAAGGTTGCATTGAAACAAGGGCGCTGAAGACGCTGTTTCAGCTCCTCCGTGTCCTGCAAGTGGAGCACACTTTTTGTCCGAAGCAGGCTATCATGCAAGAGTACGTTACACCAACAAAAACGAATTAGATACGGCCGGAAGAAGCTGACTCAATTCCTTCCGAGTCAACAAGGGAACGATGGAGCAAAATATCACATATCAACACCCGTCAACCCAAATCACGGACCTTCGTATTGACCGAACTTGAGATGGCCGTCATTGGCATAAAGCGAGACGGAGACGAGAGCTCCGAGGTCCCTTGTTCCGTGATATGTTGACGTTAGGTAATGGGCCTGTGAAATACGCAAGCACGACAGAACAGATAGTCACGCTGCAGATTGGTGAGGCTCGGACTCGGCTCGCACCATGCCAGTGACCTAACAGGTATTTCTGAAGGAAGGTAGTGCTTCTTAGAAAGGCTTCGAGAACTTTCGCCAACTCGAAGCTGAAATTCTGGATGGTGTCTTACCTAATCTTATTTCGACTTGTTACGCTTCGTGCCCATGAGATTTGCTTGAGTCAAGGCTAGTTTGAACGCCATAATACCCACTACTGTCGTAGTGGTAACATCCCCACAAGGTTTTCTTCGCCACCTCGAACATGACTTATACTGTACCCAACGACCAACCGCAAGCGGGTCCAAACGAAGTATGTATGTCGCTCCACACCACGATGCTCAACTTACCGAGCCATCGTATCATTATATTAGCCTCCCCCATCATATCCCCCCCAGGCCGAGTCGGGTAGCATGAACGTTTCCTCGCCTGCCACTTTCAAGGCCAAACCAACAAACTTTCTTGCCTCCACGGAAGGCCCCTCCATCCGTGGTGAATTCGTCATTGATCCGTCGATACGCCTCCCACCTTCCTTGCTGCCTCTTCTGGGTGAAGGCGAAACGGAGCAAGATCGGAAAAATCTATCTCTGACATCCATGTTTTCGATCAACACAGATATATGGCTGCTCAGCTCCTCTTCCGGAGAAAGCGTGACGGGCATGCGCAAACCCCAGTGTACAACCATCGTGCTCACTTCGGAGTTCGGATCAATTCACGCCCAATTGGTCTGTCTGTTTCGTTCCTCATTTCATGTTCCCGGTACACCATGTTGACGTGGGCCCAGCATGCTCTTGATGGCGCAGCTCCGTTTTTACTGACTGCGCGTGCCTCTCTGTGGGGGGTCTACATTTACCTCCCCCGTTCTTTCCAAGGGCTCTTATTACTCTCTACGGGTTGCAATGTCACTCTGAGTGATCCCCTCCTCGAAAATGCGACTCAGCTCAGTAAACTGTATTCCACGCGACAGTACTTTGTCGGTGACATACAGGCGCTCGGGGAAGAAGAATGGGAAGGCAGTCGTGTTGTGATAGAGGCACTCAGAGGGCCGATTCTGGTCAAGTATGTTGACGAAGTGGCAGCGCAGGGTAAGGGATTCTTCGGCTGGTTGTTTGGAAAGTGATACCCTCGCGTTCGAAGTGAGCATGTTGGACACTTGCTGCTAGCAATCAGATTTGAGAAAGGATACATGTACTTTACGACCATCAATGTTAGCACTGAGACTTGTTCCGAAGATAATAGGTCTGTTCAACACACGGAAACCGTCGAATTCCCATTCATATCGTGCTTGTCCCGTGCACCGAGGGGAACTGCCTCAGAGTCAGACTGTCTTCAACACGTACAAATCTAGGATATACAGACATGTAATCTACCTCTCATCCGAGCCAGTGATCCTGCACCCGGGCCACCTAAACGTCTTTTTCATCCCTTCTCTTTCGCCAGCAGCGACTTGTGTGAACGGAACTAATGTGAGGCTACCCAACCTTCATTGGATGAAGTCGTCGAATTAATAGCAAGGGGCTGATAAATTAGTCAATTGTAGTCTGGGACCGGCCAAACTGTCTATGAAATCTCGCAATCATGCAGCCTTCACTGGACGTGGGTGAAGATGTATGATTTCAGTGGATGTGAATGAACGCGGAACCATGTTGGAAATACTGATGTTATACAAAGACATCGGGAGCACCCTTTTGGCTCCAAGCAGAGCTTTAAAACGTGAAACTGACTTGCGGGCTGTCGATACTTGTGTCCATGTCACATTTGGGGCAACCAGTAGGGCGAATGAACAGAAGATTGAGTTTGTTCTTGCCGTGACGAGGGAATCACACGAAAATATCGCGGGACTTTTCGGAGTGATAGCGGACGCCTGATATCGCTTTTCCCCAATAGTTTTCTGTCAGCAGTGAAAGACATGCCAGTCGTAAAGCCCTACGCCAACAATCCATGGAATTATTGTACCATTTCAACAATTTGTCACCCCGTGTGACGCGTGACAAGGCCTGACGAAATTTTAATTCGTCATTTGCCTGGGTGACGCGTTACGCCAGCCAAAATTTCGTCATTTCGTCATTCATTAGATTGAGTGGCATGCTGATGTTTCTGGCGGATGTGGTGGCTGTGGGTGGTGTTCCAAAACAGGTGTTTTACTGATGCAGTTTATGCACAGGGGTCTCAATATTAAATGGGACACACACTTTCCCCCACAGAACGACCCACAGTCGACTCTGCCCTACCCTTTATAAGCGTTTTTGTTCAAAAGTGTGTCCCTTGGCATTTTCCTATCTCCTCGTATAAGTACTCACCTTTCGTTTTTACTCTCTCTCTTTCTCTCTCGTTCTAGTGGCATCTGACCCCAATCTCAATGCCTTCTTCGTCTCATGTCTAGCTGTCGCCGCTCAGGAAGCGAACAACCAGTCGCCCGTTTCTCCCACTACCACCCTCGTCTCTCCCACCTCCGCCTTTAGCAAGCTTGACCTCGACGAGAGCGTCCAGGACATTGCCACCCCTCGGCCCCGTCTCTCCGACCCCTACCCTGGAGCTTTCACCGACTTCTATGGCTTGCCCAGCAATCCTCGCTGCATCTTCAAAACCGGCAAAGCCTGGCCTGTGCCCACGGGTCCCGAGGCGCAGCGCATTTTGCGAGAGGCCCGCCCCGTCTGCGACCATCCGATCCAGAACCGCTGGCTCGAGATTGGCCAGCTCATCTACGAGCACCTCGACTCCCGCGACGTCAAGTGGTCGTCGGTTGACCCCGTCCGTTTTGCCGAGGCAGGGGAAGAGGACGTCAGTGCGCTCCATCTCTGGATAGGGGTGATGCCTGGGACTCTCGCCTTCGAGGCTGCTAAGGAGGCAGCCAAGGACTGCAAGGATATTCTGGCTCGAGAGGGGTTCCCCAACGTCGAGGTTGCATTCCGCGAGTCTGTTGTCACCCGGTCTGTTGGCCCAAAGCTTCTCTCCTTCGACCCTTCTGTGGACCCCGTCCCTGAGCTTCGTGGCCCCTTCACTCCCACGCTTGGCATTCAGATCGCTCCGTTTAAGACACCTTACTTCGAGGGCACGGGTGCCGTCTACCTCCGAGAGGGCAGCCAGAGCGACCGCGTCTTCCTTCTCACCGCCAACCATGTCGCTCGCCCGCCTCCCGCACACCGTAACCAGCCCCTATCGCACAAGTGCAGCAGCCAGGCTCGTGAGAAGATCGTCGTTCTTGGTACCAATGCCTACACCAATGCCATCAATCGTATGATGAGCACTATCGGCCGTGACCTTCTCTCCATCGAGATATGGAACGAGGTGATTGAGAGATTGGGTCCGGTCGTCGGGGGCGAGGCGCCGAAGACCACTCGCGCGCGCAAGAACTACGGGGACTTGGTGGAGGAGGCGAACAGGAGGATCGAGGACGTAAACGAGATCCATGACGAGGTCACCAAACACTGGACGACTCCGAACCTGCGCATGATTGGTTACGTCGTCCACGCCCCTGCCATTGCCGTCGACGATGGCCCCAGGCACTTCACGCAGGACTGGGCCCTGATCGATCTCTACCGCGACAAGATCGACTGGGACACTTTCCAGGGCAACAAGGTTTATATCGGTACATTTCTATCTTATCTTGGCAACACCGTCCCCGATTTTAGTGTTTTTTATTTTTATTTTTTTAATCTAGGCAGCAAGATTTCGCCACCCGACTTTATCTTCAAGATGCACCCTCACCCTGAGGGCCGGTCCGACTTCAAGTACCCCCTCGGCGGGCTCCTCCAGGTCAGTGGGGTCGTAAAGGACGACGAGATCCACAAGCCGGAGCAGCTCGATGCCAACGGCGAGAGGTGCCTGATTGTCGTCAAGAACGGAAAGACCACAGGCCCCACTCTTGGTCGCCTCACCGGCATGGAGTCGTTTGTTCGCACCTACCCCGAGTACAACATCAAGAAGACGTCCATCGAGATCGCCGTCTACCCTTACAGCAACAAGGATGGCGCCTTTTCTGCTCCTGGCGACTCTGGCTCCATAGTGGTTGACTCGAAGGGCCGGGTTGTCGGGCTGCTCGTCGCCGGTGCCGGCACGACCGAAGACACCGACGTCACGTACCTCACCCCCTACTGGTGGATCGAGGAGCAGATGAAGAAAGTGTATCCCAACATCTTCCTCTACGAAGTCGTCAACTAGGTTCGTTGTTTGGATCTTTTTTGACTTTACTTTTCGCGCATGACTAATAGCCTCTATCCTCTCTATCCACGATATATAGGTATAGGTAGACCTCAAACTCGTTGACTCGTCGTATAAGTAGGTTCGTTTCGTTTCCCTTTTCCGTTCGTACTATGAGGGTCCAAATGTACATTTAATCAGCGCGCAACTTTCTCCGTGTGAATCGCCCCAAAGATGAAAACATTAGACCATAGTATGCACGAGCTAGGTCCACTACTGAAACACTGCTTCTCAAGCCTTTTCGAGCCTGATAAAGTAATGTCATGTTTCATAAGGTACAGATAAGTGGTAGATAATATATGGCGCTTCAACACGCCGACTATATCATAAGAAAGCGGAAAAGTGTGAGATGAGCAGTCGCACTCGAATAAACACGGTCGGGCTCAAAAGGGCGTGCTGAGGACAGGAGATGAGCTGTTGGGCTTGAAACTATGTGGTGGATATAGAGAACGAGCGATTGCGCTCGAGAGGACACAGTTGCAGCAGGGGACGAGTGGTGGGGCTTGAATTGACATGGTTGGGTGGAAGACGAGCGGTTGCGCTCAAATGGACACAGTTGGGTGGGAGACAAGCGGCCAGGCTCGAAAGGGCCTGGTGGAGGTGGGAGACGATCAGTTGCGCTTGAATGGACACCAGTTGGGTCGGAGACGAGTGATCAGGCTCGAAAAGACCTGGTGGAGGTGGGACCGAGCAGTCGCACTCGAATTGACACAGTTGGGGGACCCGTGCGCACAGGCCAGGCTTTGCCAGTTTTGAAGACGCAGCGAGGGTTGCTGGGCAGGCCATAGAAGTCGGTGAAAGCCCCAGGGTAGGGGTCGGAGAGACGGGACTGAGGGGTGGCGATGTCCCGTCGAGGCCGAGCTTGCTAAAGGCGGAGGTGGGGGAGACGAGGGTGGTAGTGGGAGAAACGGGCGACTGGCTACCCACTTCCTGAGCAGCGATAGCTATACATGATACGAAGAAGGCGTTGAGATTGGTGTTGTATGCCACTAGAACGGAGCACTTATACGAGGAGATAGGAAAATGCCAAGGGATGACGCACTTCTGAACAAAAAACACTTGGGGGTAGGGCAGAGTCGACTGTGGGTCGTTCTGTGGGGGAAAGAGTGTGTCCCATTTAATATCGAGACTCCCGCCTGTGCGTACTTTGTGGTAGGCTAAAGATGCGCGAGGATGACTTAGAATCCGACTGAGAGAGCCCTTGTGAGGGCCGGGGACAACGACTTCTTTTATTGATCCCCTAATATGGGCCGACCTATATACTACTACGGTATTGCAAATGGACGATTCAGATGTATAATCATCGATCGTCTATGCCGGTGAGGCCGAGCTTGGTTTGCTCGTGTTTATGCTAATGGACGGTCGCCGTACTCCAACATACTTAGTAAAACACAGCCGTCCGGCTTTCCATACTCTGCAGGTCACCCGAATTCGCGTTTAACCGGCACACGTCTAACTATCTGAACCAATAGATCTGATCAAAAACACAACGTTCATGCAGGTGCTCAATGTGAACGAAGCGCCAAGGTTTGTTTTTGGTGCGCATAATTCCCACCTGAACACGTTTTCTTGTGATAGGGACCGGTCGCGCAACAGCCTCAAAGGTCGGAACACTATCGTATTGATCTCGTTAGCTCTACGGCAAGCTGTCGACTTACCGACGAAGCCCTCTTGATGATCCTCGTTGTCAGGGCAGTGCAATCGTTCGTCGCTGTCCATCATATCTTGGCTGCAAGATGGGTTACCAGTGATGGCTATACGACCATGTTAATGCGATTCGCGGCAAGAGCACACACCAACTTGGTGCAACATCATGGATTCTCGGTTAGGTTTTGTGGATCAGGTCGACAGCCGTTGGTCGGGTGGTTGTCACTGTGCGTCGGACAATGCGCCAAATTGACGGGCCACCGAAGTTTCCGGATACGTGTTCCCAGGTTTACCACGGACGAACTTTCTCATTGCACTGGTGTCCGCCGCAGCTGAAACCGCATCATGATATTACGTTGCCACCGTTCTCATGCATTTCAGTCGGGGATTCTACGTCTGAACATTCAAAATTCTGCATGTCGCCAATCCAAGATTCCCAGTGACCTCTGGCTAGCTTGGACTGTAACGGGGAACAGTGTCTGCAAAGCGTTTGCAGATTAGGTGAGCCACTGCTATTGGCTGGTGATTAAGGTATCTAGTTGATCAGCGCTCTGCTACCGCAAAGAACCTGTGTCGCGTCATGATGACTGGCGACATCAATCCCTTCTCGGGCCTGTGTTTTTTGCTATGGCGTGATATAAAGAGGTTGACTGAGTACTTGCGTTTCTCCAGTGTCCAATCTTTATCTGGTCCACCATGTGCCCTTCCGCATCGTTGCTCACCACTTTACTCTTTTCCCTCTCCATTGCGGCGACACCACTTGAGGTCCGCACTCCTCAGGCTACCTTGCTATTGTCCAAGCACATCAACAATAACGGTGGTATAACCAAACTCCTTGAGCACGACCAAGCTCGTGCCGCTGCCCTAAAATACCGTGGTGCTGCCATTCAAAACGGCAAATTGAATCGCCGCGCTGATAGCACTCCTGACACCAACGTGGGTGTCTCATATATTGCTGCGGTCGCAATTGGCAATCCGGCGACCACCTGTATGTTATCTTCCGTTGACTTTCACGACACGTGACTCAAAACTGCAGATAATTTGCTTGTCGACACTGGTTCTTCCACTACCTGGGTCGGCGCTGGGCAACCGTACAAACAAACCAGTACTAGCAAGGACACTGGCCAGCCTGTGGTAAGCATTCCCAAAACTTTCGATCGTGAGAGCGATGTTCACATTCTTCCCTAGTCGGTCACGTACGGGGGCAACGCCACTTTCTCTGGTCAGCCTTACAGTTTTTGTTGAGCAGAGCCAGAAAACTCATCGTGTTTTTGTAGGAGAGCAATGGACAGACACCGTCAGTCTCGGTCCTGGTCTCAC
>JBBPMO010001196.1:0-11749 GCA_038090315.1 Xanthoconium stramineum
GGTCGACGACAGCGTCTCGAACGCAAACATGGCGCCCTGGCGCAGCTCGAAGCGTTTCTTGTCCTCGGCGGCGACACGCAGCCGCTCGATCACGTCGTACCGTTTCATTGCGCCGACCCCGAGCCCCTTGACCGCGCCAGCCAGCCCATACGCCGCACCCCGGCGCGCAGCGTACTTGTGCGCGTCGAACAGTGTTTTGAACAGCCCATCGATCAGCGTACCGCTACGCACCTCGCCCATGAGTGTCACGAGCGGCACGAGGCAGTCCGATACCGCGATCTGCACCTGCTCTGCGGGCGTCTGGAGCGCCTCCACCAGCCTATCCACGATCCCCGGTATGCGCGCGTCGGACGCGGCGAGGTGCCGCGCCGCACGGCCAAAGAGGATCACGACGGCCTCCTTGATCTGGTCCCCCGTCTCGTTGGCCGGATTCGGTCCCGCGAGGTGCGTCTCGAATGCGGACAAGAGCCCTGCGAGCTGCGACGCCCCGTGGTGGTCGATGACGGCCGCGCCGGCGTGCAACATCTCCCGTCGTACGTCCGGCGAGCGGTCGCCGAGCGCTTCGTCTTGGATGAGAAACCGGAAAAAGGGTTCAACTTGGGTCAAGGGGAACGACGGCGCGAGTCTCTCAAACGCCAGTGCGATCGCGACGCGCGTCGGCCACGGATCTGCACGATCCAAACTCTGCGCAATGACCATGCCCTGTTGTGATGGTGTTAGTTGGTCGTAGTCCGTAAAGAGGACACATACGTATTCGTCAAACTCGGGCGCGAGAATCCTGGCCTACTCGGGACACGTCAGACACGACCAATGCGAACGAAAGGGGGTGGCCCACCTTGTCCCGATACAGCGCCTTCAGCGCTTCGACCGTCTCGTGACCCTTTTGAGGATGATGCTCGACCGCCGCCGCAATCGCACTCGCCGTACTCATCCTCACGTACGCGTTCTCGTGGCCTAGCAAGCGCGTGTCAACCCGTCAGCCCGTCAAAACCAGCGGAAACACGCGACGCACCCAAGAAATCAAGCAAATCCCCAAGAAACCCCTCTCCCACATCCAACCCATTATCCTCCCACACCCTACCCGCCAACCGCGCATTTTGCTCGTCCGCATCATGACACGCCACCCAGAGCTCGGGTGACCAGTCAAGCTCTGTCAAATCAAAAGGCTAGTTCCCCCGGGCATCAACTCGGCGTCAGTCGGGGCCACTCGAAAAAAAGACTGACGCACCTGAATCGCCATCAAGCACGAATTCCGGACGTGCGTCTCCTGGAGGAGCGTCCCCCCAACCAAGACACCCACTTCGTCCCGCACCGCGTTCGCCTGGATCGCCTCGCCCAGATCAATGAGGAGCGAAGAGGCGTCCTTGCTTAGCCGCGGCTGTGTTCGTATGACGTGGAGCACGTGTTCGAGGGCCTGTTTGCAGGGAAAGGATGCGTCGGAGACTAGCGAATGAGCGAGCGGGTGAGCGTGGAGAACGTGTGGATGACCAACAACGCGAGACGTACATTCACCCCTGTGAAACCGGATCACGTCCAACACGAGCTTGACCTGCTCGAGCCCCTCCTCCTCATCTGAATCCCGCTCCCCGCCCCCGCCCTGTCCAACGCCGATCCCACCCTGGCGTGCAACACGCCCGAGCAACAAGAACGAGAACGAAAACGTGGCAGCGTCCAACGGCGCTTGTTCAGACAGCGTCCGGAGCCTGTAGAGCACGCGGAGCACCAACGCTGTTGGCGCATGCGTTCAAAACGAATGTGAAAACGACATGAAGGGATATACGCACATCCCAACGCCTCGGCAGCCTGCTCCTCGGGTATACACCCCACCTGCAGCGCTCTCAACACCGCCACACCAACCCACCTCCGCAAGCCCTCGAGCCGCTCAGACAAGCACCGCGTCAAGCTTACAAATGTCTCGAATGGACTGTCCTCTGCGCCTGGTCCCACCCCATCTTCTCCCCCGCCGATGAGCCTCGCACACATCCGACTCGTAGCACCCTCGAGCAACCGCTCGGCCATGAGCTGTACAAACGGCTTGATACCCGCCCCACCAGCCCTCACGACACTCCTCACAAACGCCAACGCACGCACGAGTCGCACGCGCAGTACACCCACACGTTCGCGGACGGCGGCCTCCTTGACAAGCTGCGCTTGCACGAGGGCGTGGGCTTCTTTGGAGAGCCCCGTAGTACTGGCCTTGGTCTTCTTGTTCGCGAGGCTCTGGCGCAACTCTGCTTCCCAGCGCGCAATCTCCGCGCCTTTCCCTTTTTTCGGTCCTTGGCCTTTTTCCTTGTTATGCGTCGCGAGCACTGATCGGAGGGTGCCGGTGCGTGAGCGAGTGCGGTGAATCGAAAAAACCGAACAATACTACGCACCATCGATGTACGTCGTCCCCTCGGGTGTCTCCCATATCCCGATGTCCTCCTCAGTCAACCGGCCCAGCGCCTCACCGTCGATATCCACCTTCAACTGATCCATCACGCGCGGTAGCACGACCTCAGGGGCGATAAACGCCATCGTACCGAGCGCGCGGTGGCTCGCTTCTGAAAAACCCAACTGTGCGTTGCATCAGCCAAGACCGATCGTAGGAGGGATTGAGTGAGCTCAGAAAAACATAGACACACGCGTTGACGCAAGACGCACCTTTGGATCCATCACGGACGCCTCGAGAACGTGCTTCATCGCCAACTCGACGTGTCCGCTCAACACCTCGAACGGATCCGACCTCGCCCGCAGACATAGCTCAATCCATAGCGTGCGCGAGGGTGGACCTGCCCCATCGCGTCATCAAAAAGGACATGGCAATAGGAGGGGGGGGACCTACAAATGGCAGGATGGTGCGCCAATACCAGCCAATCCACGACCAAGGCCGCCTTCGTCTCCCCATCCAACTCCTCCCCAACACGCGCACACGCGAGCAACACCACAGCGTACCTCCCCCGCTTATCCACCACTGGTTTCTCCTGCTCCTCTGACGCGGCGTTCACGGCGGTGGGGCCACTCTTTCCCGCGCCCACGGGTTTAGCGAGAGAAGCCACGAGCGCATCGCGAAGCACCGCGTTCAGAAGCTGCGGGCGTTTCAAGACTGCTTCCCCGAGTACCCCGGTCGTCGCGCGTCGTACGTCCGACAGTATCGTGTGTACCGCAAGATGCATGAACACGGCGCCCAACGCAACCCTAAGTAGAACATACACAGAGGAAAAAGTACATGGACGCGGACACGCACCTCAAGTGATACTGTTTGCCCAGCTCCCCTTCGAGTCTCGGCACGGCAAGATCAGCAGCGCGGAGTAACCACTTCGCATCTTCAGCGTCGCTGAGTTTTTGATAAACCTTGTCCCAAACAAGGAAAGAAGGTTTCGTTGATGTTCCCGTCAACGCTTCCACGGTCACACTCCGCGAGATGATTTCATCTATAAAAATGGAGATGTGGAGATCAGAAATGAAATAGAATGCCGGTCCCTTTGATAGCCGGTGTGGCGGGTGGAATGTAACGTACCAAAGACGCGAAAAGAAGCCGAATGGCGGAGGAGGATGGCTAGGGCAACGTACCCTTCCAGAGGACCCACGGTCGTACCGAGTGGATTCGCACTCACCGTCTTGATACAACCTTCCAGTGGGCTAGAAATGGCCGTTGCAAAGGACGTAGAGGCGTCGTTGGCCATGTCTAGATCCCACAATGCGGTACCGACGACGTTAACGAAAGCACGCTTAAGGACTGGCTTGGCACTGTTCAATTCCTTGGCGATAAGCGAGGTGACGTCAGCAGGTATGAGTGAATTGGACGTCAACACATGGGTGAGGTGGGTCGGAAGGGAGTGTACGAGCAGCGAGATGGCGACATCGTTGGTCTCTTTGACGATCAGCGTTGGGATGGCGCCGACGAGCGTCTTGGACGTGGTGTCATGTTTGGGGAGCATCGTAAGCATCGTATAGAGTGTGATCCGATGATCGACACCTGCCGTCTTTCCGGTCAGCGGGAGAGTCAGTATCTCGGAGACGGCGGGCTCGAAAAAGTCAGGTGGGAATTTGGACACCAAGACTTTGAAGAGAGCGGAGGCATTCGTGCGCACCGCGGGGTTGCTTGACTTGGCAGAGTTGAGGGAGGCTGTGAGAAGCTTCCTGAGGGTGGGTATCTCAATGGGATGCGAATATGCCAGGAAAAAGTCGGAAATGACTAGACGGGGTCAAACAGGCAAGAGATGCACGCTGGAGGTGACCTACCGCTAAGCGAATATTCCGGAGAGCGAAGGAGGGCTTTTTCCATCGTTGGCAATATCGAGGCGGCAAGGTCACCAGGACCGATGGTAGTGCGGATAAAATCATGCAGTGCGTTCTACAGATGGTGAGAGTAGAAGACGCGTATTCGTAAAGAGACGCACTGAGGTGTATGGAGGGACCGCGATTTTGGACATGAGTACATGTGTCGTGTACAGGCTCATGATTTCCTCCTGAACCAGGTCATCGAGAGAACCCCAGCGAGCGATCGGGCACTTGCCTTGACAGAAGGAGGTATTTGTTTGAGAGACTCGTCCTTGACGTCCTTTAGGCGAATCGTCACATCGACGGCGGTGCTGAGGAGAGGAACGAAGACGAGTGGTGTTTGACTCGACTTGGCCTGAGCGACGAGTGTGGACATGAGGCGATGAAGGTGTTGTGGGGCAGACCGGAGTGCCCTGCGTGTGCGCACGAGCGTGCTCTTTTGCATCGTGGGTTTTGATCGCGTGGAGGGATTGAGCAGGAGATCAAGGAGGGTAGCGAGGACGGCGGTGAGCACGCGCCATGCGTCGGAGGAAGCAACGTCTGGGGAGGCGGCGAAACAGGTGGTGTAGAGCCCACAGGACCAGTTGAGGAGGACGAAGAGATCTGCTGCGGCATAGGCACTTGGGGCTGCTCAATAGATGGACGGCGATGGATGCGATGATGGACACACCTAGGCGTTGGTTTGGACATGGGCGCCACCTCGTTCGCCAGCCATCCGAGGACGTTTTCGAGGACGCCGAGTTTGGGTGCATCGCGGATGGACTCGTCTTTTCTGACGAGACGCATGCCGATGTCCTCTACGGCATCGCGTGATGGGGTATCGATGTAGCGTGGATAAGTCTCTGTGAGGAGTTTGAAGACATCGAGGGCCTGCGAGAGGGAGAGATCTAGAGGGTGTGAGCCGAGCGCGCGCCATGTCGACGAGACATGCCTTGGTTGGTAAGCCAGGTGAGGTCGTCGCGCAGGAACGCGAGACGGGTGTGTGTGCTGGCGGTGAGCAGCTTTGCGTGAGCGATCTGGACGGCGATCTGCCAGTCGCTGGCGACGAAGTCACGCCATGGCTTGTCGTCGTTGTCGTTGTCGACGTGCATGACAGATGTGATCCAGCGTTGGATGTCCAGAATGAAACTAGTACTGAAAAGGAATGTAGTAATAAGTCCCTCACGCGAACTTGGATGGCGCATGCGACTTTCCCCAGACGATGATGTCGTTTGCTACAGACCCAGACGCGGCCTCTCCGCCTGGTCCTGCCCCCTCCGAGACGACGATGACGACGTATGGGGCGCCCTCCCACTCTGACCTCGCCGCCGTCGCCGCCACTGTCTCCGTCGTCGGCGTGCTCATGGCACTCCTCATCACTTGGCTCGTCCTCCGTCTCCGCCACGCCCAATCCACCTCCACCTCTACCCCCCTCGCTGCACGCTGTTCCACCTCCAACGCCTCGTACATCTTTCGTCCTTCCTTTGCACCCTCGGAGACGTCCTCCAAGTTTGGTTTCGGTACGTACCTCCCACACCATCCCACAGTCTCGGACGCTGATCTGCCTCAGCTCGAAAGCCCCTGCACCTCTCGCACCGACGCCAAGACGGCAGCTGGGATTTTGCAGACCCTGATCCCTCCAAGGAGGGCCTTGTCGAGCCCATCCGCACACCGTCGTATAAACACCGTCCTGCGCCGCTGTTGCCTATGCCCGCATACATCCCGCGTGCGCACCGCGCGAGCTCACACAAGGACGAGCCGAGTCCGCGTACGCCCACTACGCCTGCGTCGATGGGGTATGTGGACTCTCCACCGCCAGTGTACTGTCGCGAGAGCACTTCGTGGCCCAATTCACTCTCTTGAGTATACCTGCACACTCTTTTACACTCGGATATGGAACAGGCCGCACAGTCTACTCGTGTTCGCATCGTGTTTTCTTCTTTACTCGTCTCTCCTTCTGGACATGCATTTCTAAAAAAAATTTGTTCTCTTTCTTGGCGCACTCGTGTGGTAATTTTACCCTTGTCGTTCTATACGTACGCGAACAGAAGACGGGTGAAGGAATGTTACGTGGACGTGAAATAACTTATGACATCAAAAAACACCGAAACACGCGTGTGTCATTCTTCCCGCCGTCGCTTGATCCGCCCCCGACTTTCCCTGCACACATCACATCAGCCCTACGTCACCCAAAAAAAGAAAAGAAAACCCACGCAAACGCCCGATTCTTTCGCTTCCGACTTTCCTTTTTCATCGCGTTTCTCGCTACTTTGCGTTTAGCTGCACCCTCGGGGTCCGTCGTCGCCTAACCCAGTCATCAGCCAAGCGCCCCTCCAGAGGAAAAGACGGACCTTGGTCACCCGCGCGACCCGCCGCGCCTGTTGCACGCTCACCGCCCCCTGTCGGATCCGGTTGTACGCGTTCGCAAACACCGTCGTGCCCACTTTGCTCTGCACGAGATCTTGCAGCTCGATCGCAGTCGTCTTGAGTTCCTCTGCCCAGACATGAGATGAGCGCATATACGGACCCAAACACCAACTTACCCATCCCCGCATCCCGAATCGTGTCTTCCTCGGTGATGCGATACACTGGCGTCAAGATGTGCGGCAAGAACCGCTCGAGCTGCGTCGGTTCCATATACGACGTCATCGCCGCAAAGAAACGCAGCACCGACAACGGCGAGAGCGCCCAGTTGGTCTGTGTGACGTCAGCCGACCGGTTGCGTCGCGCGATCTGCGCAGACCGAGCTTGATACGACAACTTGGAGAACAACCACGGAAGCCCGTCCTCGTCATCCTCTTCCGATGCCCGCGCTACGAACCACTTGCCAACGAAGAACAGATTCTTGACCGCCTGCAACGCCACCTTCGCCTCGACGTTCGCACTCTTGAGCAACCCGCACATCTTGTCCGCCACGTCCCTCATACCTCCATGCGCCAACACCTCCCCCACACTCGTCGATGCAGCAAAAAGCACCCCAATCAACCGACACGCCGCACTCCGCACCCACGCATGCGGATACCCGAGCAGCGCAACGACAGACTCCCATCGCACCTTGTCACCCTCCGTCGTCACCTCCGGGAACACCTGCAACACCTTGACGAGTCCCTGCAACATCTGATACGGCACGTGCCACTCTCCTTCCCGCTCCTCCTCCTCGTCCACGTCCATCTCGTCCTCTTCGTCAGACAGTGACGCACAGCTACTCTCGGCGACAGCGGCAAAGTCCTCCAAGATCCCATCGAGATACGGCAACGCGCCGCGCTGCAACGCATCCACGACAAGCCCATACACCTGCACCGCAACGCTCCCCAACATCGTCTTTTCCCTCTGCACCGCCCAAGCATGCAAATGCCCCATCACCGTCCGCTTCAACACCTGCTGCTGCTGCTCCCCCTCCTGCAACCGCCGCACCAGCACCTGTATCACACCCGCCGCAGCAACCCGACACCCCTTCTCCCCATCGTTCGCAACACACAGCACGAGCGCGACAAACAACATTTCAGCATACTTCCCCATCAGGCCCACGTCAAATTTGGTCACGAGCGCGTGCAAAAGCTCGAGCACGCTCCCCCGGCCCGACGCATGCTCGTACGACAGATTCCGAGCCAAAAACGCGAGCGTGGTTTGCAGCCGCCCCGCGCCTTGCGAGTAATCGAGCAGGAACTGGAGCAGGAGCGACCGCGCAGACGAGCGCGTGTGCGTCGACTGCGATGTCACGAGCACTGCCGACACACGCGTCATGACGTCGTACAGCTCGGGCACGACGAGCTTCCGCGCAACGATGGCGCGCAGCAACGTGAACACGCTCGCCTGCCGCGCGGGCTCCTCGAGGTCCGGCGCGAGGAGCTCGAGCAGGAACAACAGGTCGGCTTCTTGGATGTTGGACGTGGGACATTCACGCAGGATCGTGGCGAGAGATTTGAACGCCGTTTGCGCGACCTCGGATTCGGCGCTCCCGACGGATCGGATGATGGATAAAATTTGGCGGGACATGAGTGGTGCGGACGAGGGGACGGCTTTGAGTGGGCATTGGAGGATGCAGGGAGCCGCTTTGAGCGCGGCGATGAGGACGGCTTCTGATTCTGCATATAGCGTATTTCCGATCAAGTTGACAAACGGCTCCAGTCTGGCCAACAGGTGCTTGTCGTGCAGGTCAAACCGCGATCGTCGATAGGCCGTCGTAAACAGATCCAGCCCAAACACGACGAATCTGCAAAAACCCGTCAACACCGACGCGCATACGCTCACAAAAACACATACCGATACGAATTGTGCGCGTAATAGTCATTGTCGGGCATCATCTTTCGCTTGGTCTGAACGATATAGTCATCCTTGCGGCCCCTCCCCCTCTCCTTGGTCGACACCGCCTCTTGTAAAAACTTGGCGTTCTGGCTGACGAGCGTATGACACAGCACCAACAACTCCGGCGGGCACACCCTTCCATTCGCGTTCAGCCCGCCCGCGATCCGCTTGAGCACCTCCTCCACCTGTTGCATCACCCGCGTCGAATTCGTCACTCCCATCACCGAGCGGAGCGGACCGAGAAGCGCGCTGAGCCGGCCTGGCGAGACGTACCGCGCGCCGAGGGCAAAGCATTCGAAGCCTCTCGAGGCGCTCCCTTTCACCTCGCGCATCTTGGTCCTGAAATCCTCGTGCTGGACGTCCTTGGCGGACTCGCCAAACACGACTTCGGAGGCGACGTGCGCGATGTCGTCAATGCACGCGTCGAGATCGTCGAATACCGTGGGGCGGTTGGGGTCGGGGGTGGTGACGTGCGTCAACAAGGCGTGCGTCACGTAGGCGAGCACGTGTAGGTGGGGACCGCGCAAGAGCGCCGCGCGGAGTTCGCGCAGGGCGAGCGGGAGATGGGCGGGACCAAGTGCGACAGTGATGCGACAGAACGTCTCCCGGACGAGGTCGCGCGTCTCTTGCGACCGGCTGCGTAGCGCCTGGCTCAGCACCGTCAGCAGCTTTCCGATCTGCGCGTCCTTGGTGGGAGAAGGGAGGTGTAGCGCGATTTTGGCTATCCCGAGGGCGATGGGGATGCGCAGGCTGTCCTCGTTTTCGTCGCGGTTTTCTAGGTAGCCGAGGAGCGTGGGGAGGAGACGCAGATTCACAGCATCGGATACTTTTTTCACGTCTACAGAAGGTGGTGCTGGTGCTGGTGCTTCGGCTTCGGCCATATTCTCCTCGTCTTCTACCACCACCTCGCCCGTCTCCTGCACCACCTCCTCCATCGAAAAGTGAAAGCGTTCGAGAATGGCAACCAGCGCGCGCACGTGTACCCGCACAGCGTCGTCCTTCTCCTTGGCGTTCCGAACATACTTTTGAACGAGGGCGTAATACGCCGGCCAATGGAGCTGCCCTGCGATCCGGCCGAGCGTATTGATCGCCTCGGCAACGAGCAAATGGTTGAGTGACCCCGTCGAGACGACGTAGTGCTCCACGAGGGGCACGAAGATCTCCACCAGTGTCTTGCTCCTCAGCTGCCCCCCCTCGCACTGTTCGCCAAGCCGTCGGAGCGCACGCGTCCGGCGGTGCACCTGGATATGGTGGATGTTGGTAAAGAAGCTCGCTTCGTCGTCGCCGCCCGCGAGTAGGGGACGCATCTCCTGGAGTGACGCGATGCGGTCGCATTTGAGGACGGCGTGAGCGATGACGCCGAGGGCTTCGGCACGCACGAGCTCGGTCTTGGATCGCAGCGTGTTCTTGAGCGCCGGGAGGATGGTGCGCATGAGCAGAGTCTCAGTTTCAGCTGTGGACGCGCTGTCGGAGGCGACGACGCCGACGAAACGGCGGAGCGTGAATGCGGCATTGTTCCGAATCGCGAGTTCCTCTGGGTCTTGAACGAAATGCAGCGCGTTGTACAGCACCGGGAGCCAGTCGCGCGCGGATAGAGAGGCGTAGCGCTCCTCGTTGAGCGTCGTAAACACCGCGAGCCGTCTATCGAAATCGGGCTCGTTGACGCGCTTGGTAGAGCACGCGTTCAACGACTCCAGCAGCGCGGCGAGGTCTTGCAGACTCGGTTGGACACCCGCCAGCCGGTTCCACGTCGACGCGAGCGCGAGCCGCGCGCCGTTGGACCGAAACGCGAGGAACAAGTAGGACATGAGGTCGTAGACTTTTGTATACGTCGCGGACGCCGGATCCGAGAGGTCAGGGACAATCACAAACAGATTATCAAGGATCGTTAGCAGGTTCATCTTGGTCTTTTCGGGAACGACTTTGCCGGGTCTGCGCAACAGGGGGGAGAGGAGCCCGACGAGGACGACCGCCTGCGCGGGGTCGGTGATGTGATGGGCGACTTGGGAGAGGACGCTGATCTGCCGCTGGGCGATGGGACTTGACAGGTGTTGATCGCCTTTGGTACGCTCGACGAGTGTCGTGAGGTTGCCGAGTAGGATCGAGAGGTGGGGTTTCACAACGGTTTGTGCGATTGTGTCATCCTCGGAGGAAAAGGCAAGCAGGCGATCCACGATGTCAAAGATGTGCATCAATACGACCGGTTTGACGTTCGTCGCAACCAAGCAGTCCAACACCTTGGGTAGAATGCGGGCATCATAGTCTACCAGATAACGAACGTACTCCGGGCGAGATGCCCACAGGTAGAACACGTCGAGTAATGCAGACGGCGCTTGCGTATTTTCTTGGTCGAGAAGGGCCAACCGGGGCGAAATGACAGCGTCAAAGGACGCGCGCAGGTAGGACGAGTAGTCGAACGAGACGGGGTTTCGGAAGAAGTCGGCCAGTCGTCTGAATCCGAGTTGTCGAATGGAACGTAGCGTCTTGGTCGTCGAGCCCCCGTCAACGTTTTCGTCCGCTTCAGGGTCCGTGTCCTCCTCTTCCTCTCCTTGATCTTCACTAGCACCATTGGCCGCTGGTTTGGACCCTCCCAATCGGGACTGTGCGGAAGCAACGAGGTTCAGGGCAGTTCCGAGAAGGGCAGGCCAATGCGAGACGACCCTCGGCCCGAGATGCCGCAGCACCTGGCCCAACAAGTTCAAAAACCCGACCTGCTGCTTGAGAGACACGTTCGATGCCACCTCGGCCAACACGAACCCCCCGTCCTGCCACGCCAGACTGCTCGACCCCATCGGTTTCAGCATCAGGTCGACGAGCAGCCCGAGCTCGTCTTCGGAGCACACGGACAGTGCGCTGAGCACCGCAGCGCGTCTGTCCCCGCCCTTTGTGCGTCCCTTTCTCTCGAGCATGATACCAAATAGGAGACGAATCGTGGTGTCCACGAACATCGGTCGGTCAGAGGGGTCTAGCGAAGCCAGTTCAAGGTGCGCGAGTTCGTCCCGCCACAACGTATCGTCTAGGAAATGCCGAAGCGTCTCCTCGTGCCTCACCAGGTTTGGCAGCTTGTACGTGAACACGCAGTTGAGCGCGACAGTTTGCAGAGCGCGGTCGGGATGGGACAAGAGGTCGCGGTAGAAGGTAAAGAGGGTGTCTGTCGCGTGAAGTGCCTTGGGGTTGGTAAATTTGCTAAAGAGAATGAGCC
>JBBPMO010001197.1:0-11747 GCA_038090315.1 Xanthoconium stramineum
CACTGCCGAGCTGTCATGCTGTAAGATGCTGTCACAATGCTGTAGTGACTGTCAGGACTGTGAGAAAACAAGGGGTTTACTGATGAACTTTACCTTACATGTCCTTTGGTTGAGCAAGAATGAATTCAGGACTTATCAAACCTGCTGCTTCAAGAATCAGTCTGGGAAACTGACAGAGCTACTGGACTGCCTTTTTGAGGACAAACATGGACAGCTGACTGTTTTTCCCTGGATGGAACCACAGGCAATCGAACTTGTTTCAGACAAGCATCAGCAAACAGGCCATGGACTGTGCAGAACTGTGGTGGGCTGTATATTCTCAAAGACTCTAAAGACAGGTACCTAGTATTGCAGACTTACACAGCTCTGTCCCAGATCTGTGGACAAGGACCCAAACAGGTGCAGTTGTTGAACAGCACATATTGACAGACTTGTATAGACCAGTACAGGCCCCTCATGTATAGATGAATGGTGCAAATGGTAATATTTCAGAACCTATTTACGAAACATACAGGTCTAGAAATAGGACAGGAACAGGCACCAGGACAGGAAAGCAAAACAGGAACAACAGTCTGGGTCGAGAAAGCCACCTCAAAACCCCATCCAAGCGAGTGGCCAAATCAGTCCAGAATTGGTTGAAAGTTGTCCTCGAAAGCAATAATATTGCCAGCATCGTTGGAAGGCACACTATGGTAAATTGACATGCCTTTAGAGAGACTGAGCGGTTATCAAAATGGAGCGCACGTACTCGGCAGAAGTTGCCCATTGAGTTCTCAGCTCTTGCGTTTTTGCGGCGTGCTTTGGATTCGTGTTGATCACGGATTGCATCGCACAAAACTGGCCATATATTTTCGAGTACCTGTAGTACTCAAATTTTCAATCTTCCCAAATGCCGGTCACAGTGTATTCATTGATAGCAGCTCGCAACTGTTAATCAACATGTTATCGGTACTAATATGAGGGAGGCAAGGAAACGTACCGCGGTTGCTGCCAAACAAACGGTCACTTGCGGCACTTTGCCTGCAAATACGTCAGGAAAAGCAGCAACTAAAGAAGAAGAGCCGTTGTAGAAAAACGATGTAATAAGAGCACCTATAGCAGGGGCAGCCATGTTGTTCGTGGATCCCTGCAGCGACCGTTAGTTCCAGCAGTGGTATCGAGGCGCACATACCTCATCATCGACTCCATCGAAGGTGAATGCGGAACCTCGGATCAATGCGTTTGCTTCAGCTTTATTCTCTGCAGGAGTGAACCCTTCACCTAATTGATAGAAATGTGGCACGAGCTCTCGAGCCTTGGCCTTCAATGTCAAGCGCCAGGTCATCATAGCCTCCCAGAGCTGTTATTATCAGAATATGTATATTGAAAGAACGAATGACTTACTAGGATGGACAGCTCTTTTTGATAATGCAGCAGGTATCCTGCAAAAGGGATTCGGAATCATACTTACTACTAATGAATACCAGTTACGCACCTGACGGCACGTTCTGAGCTTCGGCAACAGCTTCATTGAAAAATTCATTGCTTCTGTGGTCGAGGAACTGGGGGCAGGTGACGAAAGGATCGACCGAAGTGGCATTGCACTGCGTGATCAGTTTTGCGCGTTCGATCACGGCACGAAAACTGTGGGGATAAGCACGAAGTTTGGTTGTGGATCCCTCCAGTGGACCCAGAGGCGCATCCATAGTTTGGGCCTGGGGTAGAACGGGCTGGACCTGTGGGAGAGATGCCTCAGGTGGAACAGGCTGGACCTGTGGGAGAGATGTCTCAGGTGGAACAGGTGGAGCTTGGGAGTCAGTGGTAGATGGCCTGGGAATCCCACCATTGGTGCGACCACGGTGTTGCTCCCTGACGTTGGAGCGTGGCTGCTGGAGACGGATATCGCGAAGGATTGATGGATCTGGAGGGCGAGGGAAGCAGTTGCACTGATGGTGATCATTGATGACATCGCGACTGTTGTTGAGATCCTCGGCCATCGTGGTACTAGTAACATCTGGGCGGGTTAATAGTCATCATTCCTCGAGGTGTCACAGCTCCTACCTGTAACTCGATTTTCATGGACAGCGCGAACATGATTGTTCATGTGGTTATTGGAGCGCTCCTCTGCGAGTAAGACAGGGTCTACACTGGCAATAAGTAATCTTGTTGCTTGGTGAATAAGAACTCACCAATGTTGGAATCGTCGGGGATGCGATGAGTGATTGGGTGACCGTTTGGACCTGGTATATTAGCAAGACATTATTCCCAAGGAAGGTTGCTTTACTCACCTCCTGCCTGGAGAGTCGCCTCAGCCCCATGTTCATCCTCATCAGGTGATATTTCATCGATAAATGGCTCACCTTGTGAGCGATTTGTAAATTCGTCCTGGTCAAACTGTGAGCCAACAGAGTTCTCATTCTCTTCACCTGTAATATTGTTGTACGGCAGGGGTTGTGATCCATCCGAGAGGTGGCGTAATTGACCATTCATTTCTTCCAAACTGTACGCCGAATAGGTCTGCGATAGAGGTGCACGAGATCGTTGGACCGGTTGAGATGAACACGTGCCATGGACCATGACGGTGGAACCACTCTGAGCTTGGCCAATGGATATGCTGCGAGAGGTAGGGGCAATGGATCCACCACGAGAGGACAGGGCGATAGATCCGCCACGAGAAGAGGGGGCGATAGATCCACCACGAGAAGATGGGGTGATAGATCCGCCACAAGAGGAGGGGACCATAGATCCATGACGAGAGGGAGCAGGGGATGCCATGCGAGAGGAGGGGGCAGTAAGTCCACTGTTGGAAGGAGCGGTGTTGAGGGCAGAGGGAGTCGCGATGGAACTGGCCAGTGTCGGAGCAACTAGGCCGTGACGCACACCAGAACCCAGAGACAGGGGTTTGAAACCAAAGCGTGAGCCTTCTGTTGAGGCGTGATAGGTCGGGAGAGGTGGGGGACGAAGACTTGGGTGCATCTGAGCTTCTGTAAAGGTCTAAGGTTGCGTTAGCTAGGCAGATGACCAGATGACCTAAATGCTTTGCACGCACCGTGTCACCAAGGGACTCTTTTGATGGGTGCATCCTTGCACCGAGTGCGATGGGGGCCATAGGGTTCAATGGTTCACCTGCAGTGGCAGCCTCAAGCCTTGACGACCTAGCAGAGGTCTGGGTCTGGATGCGCTCGATATTCTGCAACTGAGCCTTCTGACCGCCTCTCCCCATGTTTGCTCTGGAAGATTGATGGGATGGAGCTAGTGCGGCATCCAGGGCTGTGCGTGACAGTGAGGGTCTACTGATAAATGAGGAGAAACAAATCGTACCTCCATCACAGACCTGAGCTGTTCTCATTTTTTTGCGGGCCTCTGCAGCATGACTATCTTCATCCAGCATCCACGATGTATGTTTGGCCTTCGCGCCAGTAGCTTTTGCCATGGTAAACGCAGCAGAGCAAAGAGTCGTAGATGATGGGAGGCGAAAACAAAGTCTGAGAGTCTGAGACTGCACCTAAAAGTTGGTGAGCACGAAAATTTATACACCCCCCACCTGTCGCCAACCGAGGCAAGTCAAAAGGTACGTCAGAAGAGTAAATGGATGTACTACTTACCTTTGAGTTTCCGTTCAACGCATCGAGGTTGGACATCAAGCATCTGATGTACGTCATCCAAGCGCAGGTAGACGTGGTTACATGATGAAGCCATGGGTTTCGAGCCCACCGAGCCGGTCGGCAGCCTTTTGTCATTGAGTCACAGTGAGTCAGTGTTGGAAACATACATTTGAATCTACAAAAGTATCTAGAACTGTATAGAGACAAAGTGTGTGTAAACAAAAACATGTGTATCAATCAAGACCAAGTCCGCCTGTACATCAAGATCGCTGCTCACAGTACCTAATGACGAGCCCATTTTGACATACGCGCTTCAGGTATTATGCTATGCTTCGCTGGGATGACTCCCAAGTTTTGCGAGACGTGCGTAAGATCAGGGCTTGGCTCTTTTACCCCAAAAAATGCGTCAAGCAAAGTTTCTCTGAGAACACGATGATCAAGCGCATTGTTGGCGATGACGCAATAGAGCTTGGCTATGTACTCTTTGAGGCCATGAAAATAGGGAGTAAAGTGTTGGATTGGGACCTGAGTCAAGAGTTCACCTGTCTTCGTGCTCCAGAGCCTTTCAATGTCATTGCGCGTCTTGCAGGAAGCCCATCCACTCAAGCACGTTGCGTGAGGGTCGCGAGGTTGGTGTTCGGGACTGTTTGGGTTGGGATAGAGGACACATATCCAAACGAGGACATAAACAATAGACTCGAGGTCGTGCCTGGGTTGATGGGTGATATTGACTGGCGTTTCTGATGCAAATGCACGTAGGATCTCAAGGGCCATGAAGGGAATCATACCCTGATGATGGATGAGCAAATTCAAGTCGAGTTAACAAACATGTGAACCAACATACCGTCCATTCACCCTCAGATACAACTGACTCCTCATCAGTGAATTTGGAATAGTCAAAGTCAATAAGCAGACCCCGGCGGTATTTACGCTTTTGAATGATCTCTTCTCTCTCTGAGAGCCGGCCAAGGATCTTCTGGTCACTCGACCAAATCGGCCAATGCTCACTGTGTTGATGAAAGATATACATCAGCACATTTTTGATACTGATGTCGCGATGAAGGATGCTGCATCAGATGACAAGTTGTTCGTGAACTGATGTACTTGTTAGTATTCGTGACTTGCGCAACGACAACAAGACTCACCGTCGACAATGTCTATGAGAACACTGAGAAGTTCTTGGATGCATGCGAAACTTTCTAAAGGAAAACCAACGGGTTCGAGAAGTAGGCGGCGTTGAATGTGAATCTCGGGCCATTCGCCTTCCCCCAGGTGATGCAAAATATACTCTGGTCGGCGCAGAGCAGTCAAGTTGTACACCCCGTCTATCTGTACTGTCCATGCCTTGACGAGAGTAGGGACTCCATGCTTCAAACCCCTCTCATTTAGTCACAATAGCATCTGCTCTTCCGTCGTGGTTCGTCCTTCACGAATCCACGACGTCTTAACGACATACTGTTTGGGCAGCTCGACACCGGCAGGTTGTTTGGTTCGTCCGCAACACTGTTTAGTTCATCCATCCGAGCCAGTAGAGGCAATGACGATGAAGCACAGCATCGCCCTTCCACGGATTAGGTCGCTGCTGAAAAGAAGGCGGGTGATGATGTATGTGGTGTCGCCAATTTGGATTGTTGGAGGCATGCGATGCTGAATTGATCATTGGATAACTGGAGAAAAGAAGATGGTAGGGTCGTAGCCGACGAACTTCAGGGGCGCGAAAACCAATGTGTACAGCACGGTGATGAGATAATCAGCATTACGGTGAATGCAGTATGCACAAGTGTTGATAACGCTGGCACGATCGAAGACGTGAAGGTGGAAATGTGAATGGGTGATGGACAGTGCAGGAACGAAACGACGACCGGGTTGTGCCACGAAAACAGCGTATGCCTTTCTTGTGAGCTGCTTGGCTATCTGAGAAAGTCATTTGAACTGCTAAGCTCAAGGAATGACACGACGTTGTGCCATGAGTCTGGCCCATGGGGATCAAATGGGTCCTTCTGGAGGAGAGCGATATCAGGCTTCATCTTCATATCCAAATCCGTTGGCATGGGTTTCACAGCAAATTCCGCTGACCAGTGGCGCCGCGCATCTGCGAGCTCTTGGCTTTTTGCTCTCGTTTGTAGACCCACTGAAGAAGATTCAGCTTCACATACTACCTGGGAGTGGAGGGCAGTAGTGATGCAATTGAGCCACACTGCCGTTTGGGTCTCCTCTGTGCCGGGTTTTGGCAAGTAAATGCCCTCTTCAGTCTCGGTCGCCAATTCCGCGTTGGAGACCTTTATCTTCCTTTTGATTGTTATATTCCGTTTCTGGTTCTTGCTACGTCATTGGGACATGGATGTGGATGGTAAAACATCCTGTGATCTATTGGTTGACGTTCGACCACTACCACACCTTCCACTGCGGGAAGTAGAGGATGCCGGAAGTCGAAGGACGTGAGGTAACTGGTGTGGTTGCCAACCATCTAACTTGGGGTCAAAAAGGTGCTGCTCGCCATTGGATTCTTCAATTTTCAGATCAGCAACATGTGGGAGTCAAAGAGCCGTTTCCGATTGCAGAAGAGTCTGATACATGTATAAAATGTAGTGTGTCGAAGATTTGTGATCATTGGAACTTAATAGCGACAGTTCTTGTATGGTGGCACCTTCCAACTCATTGCGAAGATCTTCGTTTAGTGGGACTGCCTGATAAAGTCTCGCAGAAGAGGGGACCAAGGCCGTTTTCAACTTAAATGGTGTGAGTGAGAGTGAGGTGATTGCATTTCAATACGGAGGAATGGCAGGAGGCTCCATAGCAGCGGGAGTGTGAAGGCAGGCAGCAAACGTCCATACTAGTATATAAGTAACATGTCGACAGAAACTGGAACTCCGCAAATCCGGGCCACAACATCCCAAAGAACAATTTGTCATTCTAACTATTGTGTGAGGGAGAAGAAGAATTGTTTATTCCAATACTTATTGAGCCAAAAGTTGGTGCTGAGCTCGTAAGCCGTGTGGGAACTGAGTTGCGGGTTGGCTGCCTTCCCAAAGCGTGGGATAATCTGTGCAGGGGAACGAAGATGAACCAGAGGGATCACATCGCCAATACGAGACCTGTCCCTTCTCATTGTGCGCCTTAGAGAATGTAGGCCAGATGCAGAGTCAGGTGTAGGTGAAGCATTGAAGTGTTGCACATACGTGAAAAAAGTGTTGTTGCCGAGGAGACGAAAAATGAGACGAAGCTGTACGACCAAATGTCCTGTCAATCGCAGATTCAACCAGATTCATGCTAGGCATAGTTTGAGAAAGAACAAGCGAGCGTACCATTCAAGCCCCCAACAGGCCAGTCACTATTCATTGTCGGGCTGATGATTGCGCAATCGTAAAGACCAGAAGGGTGCTGTTGTGAAGGAGGAACAATGAAAAGGATTTGCGCAGGTTCCACTGATGTTGGGTCATGCCAGGTCCGTACTTGCACTCGAACTTTTGACCAGATTTGTAGCTTCTCTGTTGAAAGGATGGAACGAAACGCAGTTGGTCTCCGTCCTGCCACATCATGTGGCTCACCATGGGAACAGCGATCCAGATATCCAAGGATGGCGTTACGAAGTTCAGGAAGCCCAAAATGTTCCGAAGCTTCTGGTATGGTCATCCTTAGAGCGGGCTTGAGGGCTAGGTGAATAGCTGTGGTAGCCAAAGCAAAGGTCCGTAACGGCTGTGGGACTTGAGAGGGTGCTTTGCTTGCTAGCGCGTGAGCGATTTGGAAATAGTCAACAACTTTGCGGATCGGAGAAACATAGAGGAGAGTACTTTGCATCTCTTCATCTGGCTCATGCTGCTCTCTGTCATCGCCTCCATCGTCATCGCTGTTGTTGTTGTCGCCGTCGGCCTGGTGCCCAATCCCAAGTACAGTTGCAATTCGAGTTGCGAGGTCGAATCGGAAGCATTTATCGGTGCAATCGAGATGGTGAGCAATCTGGGAATGGTAGTTTTGGTTATTCCCAGCACGTGCGGGGTTCTTGACCTCAGTGACGTGGGCGTGCTCTGTGACATCTGCGCTCCACTGCATCACAGCCCCTGAGTCCCGAATGGAAGGGACAACGTGTTGTAGGAGTTCTAACTTAGGAATGCGGAAATGTTCACGCACTCCGGCAGTAATGATAGAGTCTTTGTGATCATGGAAGGATTGCAGAGCGGAATCCAATTCTTGTAATGTGTGTTCATCGAAGGAAGGCATTTGAGCAAGATACTGGAAATCTATTAGTGCATGGATGGCAGTGAGAAATCATGGGGGAACTGCGCCAGCAATGATGGCAACAATGTACCGCTGCATCGCACGATGATCGCGTCCTGTCACTTGTTTCAACTTGGAAACTCCTTCTTTGAACCCATGATATCCGATCAGCGTCTGGATGAGCATAAAACAGTAGTCGATCTCGTCACCACCTATAATGGCAATGCACCATTCCAAATCATGGTCGAAAAAGAATCTGTGGAGGTGATGAAGCACCTCTGGTTTCAAAAAATAAGCTGGATCCGATAACGGCCAATCAATCCAAAAGGGGATGTCTACACCGTTAAGGCCGTACGCCTTTGCAAGCTTGAGAAACTTGATGAAGTCATTGGGATCACATTCCGAGCATATTGTGCGGATTTCATTTCTGGTTTGATCTGCGGTACGACGAGGATGAAGGACGTTGTCACCAAACTGGCCATGGAATGCAGTGGAAATAGGAGAAGCCCTCATACTCGTGCCTGAAACCAGGGATTGCTCGGGTGTATCTGCTGTATACGCAACGAGAGGTGTATAACAGTAATGCAAATTACCGACGGGATCGCTCATCATGACCCCAATGGCAGCAGCAGCTTTCAATGGACGCAACACGATATCTAAGCAATGGTGGAATAGGCGATCAGATAGGAGCCCACGGACTCGTGAGTTCTTCAAAATGAAAGAAGAAACCAGAAGGAGTGCAAGGAGGAGGTGACTATGGAGCGAGCCCTTACTATGAATGCTGGGGTCAATTTTGGCGAGGCTGATGAGTAACAGGTGTGCGATGCAATTGCCAGACATGACCGATATGTTTGTCTTGTCTGATGAGAGGGTGACACCTAGCAGCATAGCGCCATGTGGTAGATCGTCCTGGAACAGGTAAGCCAAGCCACGCCACATATCGAATCGCCACTTTTACCTGTAATTCCCAAGTGTGGTTTCCAGAAAGCCAATCGTCATAGACGCGGACTAGACGAGCAGCTGTTGACCAGACCTTTCATGGGACGAATGAGATATGGCGCTCAAACAGTGGATGGCTTAGCAACGCTTGTAGGCAACCAATGGGATTCCGATAATAGAGGGTCACAGGACGCTTTGTTGCGACCACCGGACATATGGAAAGAGACATCCAACAAGGTCCAGATGGCAACATCTCCGCAAGTAGGCGTAGCTGCCTCACAGACCGGAATGAGATGGGGAGCGTCTTCACCTGCTGACCTAGTAAGCTGATGCCCAGAGCAGCGAAGAAATGGATGCTGATCAGATCCAAGGACAAGAATCCGTCGATCGCAGCCATGCTAAGACCTGAGCGTAGCAGCCACGATCCTAGCTGCCAGTCTACTTGTGAAGCGAAGGGATAGAATAGGTTTTGTCGGTGCAGTGACCCGTACTTGTCAGAAAAGAAATCCCTCATGAATGTCCTGCCTCCATGAAACGTCTGAGGGGCACACAGATGGTACTCTACATTTGCAGCGACATCTGGGTTCAAATACAACTCAGAGAGAGGTAATGACAGCTCCGGTTCATTAGAATACCTGTCGAAATGCTCTGACATTTGATCAAAGTCATCGAAAGATCCTGAATGATGTGGTGAACGAGGATATGCCAATGGTGATTCCACGGCTAGAACCGGAATATTACAGGGGCCTGGGTGGTCAACTTGGATTGGCGAAGGGTTGGCTCGGATGAGAGAGCTGCATGCGCTCGAGGGCTGATTCATGTGTCAAAGAACATTCGCTTCGTTCGCAAAGCGTTTGCCGCAATCCAGGCAGAATGAAAGCTTTTCTGCCCGTTGTAGTCTTTTTCTCGCCTTGGGCATGGTCACGGTGCTACTCGAGGTGATTCAAGCTAAAGTGCCTGATGTTACCTAATCATGATTGATGTAGATGCACTCCACTTGAAGTGCCACGATGACTCCCTTTGACGAAAAAGAGTTGCACACAACCCATGCCAATGCTCTCGTTCCAGCCTGCCGACTTTGACCAACTTTGTTTGAGTTCGAAGCAAGAGTCCATGCTGCCAAGTCTAGAGGATGGTTTTATCGAGGTTGGCAAGGTAAGTTGATCGACTTGCCAGTGGAACACGTGCAACATGGTGTTTCCTAAGCCAAAACTGACGATTTCATCAATTGCAGCCACTCTGAGTTGCAAGGCCTCCCAGACGAAAGATTTCTATTCCGCGTACCGCATCGGAGGCCCAGTTCTTGATAGCGACTGCGTGAGTCGACCACCGCATATGCATCATTCAGAAAGACCTCGTGGACAACGTCGTCCAGCATGACCTGTTACACCTCAAATATAACTGTTTACAAGTTGAGCAAGCTCGTCAGAATGTTGCGGATGCAGAGTTCCATGTCGGATGTGTACGATTGGCCATCAGGAAGAGTGGTCACTATGCCACGCTGGCACAGTGCTTTGACTCTCAGGCTGAGGCACCGGAAGGTTAGTTTCCGAGTTTAATTCAACCAAGGAGTTTTTGACAGTTAGTAGCAAACAGTTACCCTACCGATGACACGGAACACAACACTGGGAATCAATCCAATCCATCACATACTAGTAGTGTAGACTTCCCAATGGACTCCAATGGTTGCAATTGTAGTATTCCCACCCATGGGCCAGATTGGTGTTAGTCAATATATTTAACTTGCCTC
This sequence comes from Xanthoconium stramineum, assembly GCA_038090315.1. Taxonomy (NCBI): domain Eukaryota; kingdom Fungi; phylum Basidiomycota; class Agaricomycetes; order Boletales; family Boletaceae; genus Xanthoconium; species Xanthoconium stramineum. The sequence continues at coordinate 10,489 of JBBPMO010001197.1, forward strand.
GTGAATAAACACAGTTGTCCGCTGCCCTGTCGTCTGTTCGTCTTGCTGTCCTGTTGTGTCTGTCATGTTCAAGTAGAATTACTTTATGAAATTTTTGGATGTCTGTACAGTAGTGTGTGGCAAGGGTGAGCCTACACAGCCTCCACAGACCTGTGACTCTGTGTGTCAAAAAGGTCGGTTTGCTGATGAGGTTGCAAAGGGAATGGACAATATAAAGGCCACACACACATGGACTATCAATACCACCATCCCAGAGAACCTCCTGGCATGGGATGTTGGCACACTTATTGGTCTGGTTGTCAATAACAGTGCCCCGACCCTTGGCCACCTGTTGTGCCAGTGTATTGGAAACGAAATGCACACCTCAAGGAAGAACAATAAATTCAAGTCCTATACTACTGTATGGCATATGTTCTTCATCTAGAATCTAACTACATTGATTTATCTGAGGCATGCAACATTATCGTAACACAGCTGGTCAAAGAATGAGCACAACATGCTTCATTCTTTGCAATACCTTTTATGCTGTTCCTCTGGATGAATGGAACCTTATGTCAGACCATAAAGGCCCTGCACAAGGTGGGCTTTGCATCTCATTCACATCACTCACATTGCTACTGGACCAACTCATGTTGCAGAGCCTTGAACATGCTTGTCTCACTTGTGGCTGTCATGTGACTGGCCTATTTCATCTCACGATGAACCTGATCTGGGCACTTCTACATGTACATCGTGGCTCCATCCACCAGATTGGCAGCTTATCATACTTCTTTGCAATCCTCAACTGTACCCAACTCGGATGCGAGCATCCTGACTACCACACTCTGTTGTCTACTCTTCTTCAGACCCTCCACAGAATCATCCTCAATGCTTGGCAGGTTGAGTGTGGATGTCCATCCTTTGCTGCGTTTACACTCTCGAATCCATCTGCAGACAATTTGCTTTGAATTGCTGACAAAATCATGCCAGCCCATCTTCTGAGTCAACAAAATCAAAACAAAAGAAGGCCACTGCTGTGCCCTCAGATGCAGTAGTATTGGATGGTGAGAACCAAGCTCATTATATCCTTTCTCTCTTGACACGTGACCTCCTCCATCTGACCGAGGCGATTCGAATGGGAGATTTTGGTCACATCGAGGATATGCTTGCAACAAGGTACCATGGTATTCTGGTCCCTGACATTCCTACTAGTCTGATTACTTAGCAGTCGAGTTCACCAAAGACAACTGGATTCTTCTCTAATAACCCGATTTACAGAA
>JBBPMO010001198.1:0-11742 GCA_038090315.1 Xanthoconium stramineum
TGTTACGCGAGTCGACAGACTTACATCAAGGTCAATGATACTTACTCTGAGGGAGGTACTCACAAAGAGACACTGTGTCCTCAAAGCAAGGCTAGGGTTATGAACAAGAGGCAAGAGGACTAGGTCACAATTAGACGGATTGTGGATTCGTAAGACTGACGCTGTTATTGTGTAGAACAAGAATAAGGAAACGAGTACAGGCTGGGCGGGTATTTAAGTACTACAGGTTACTGTGGAAGGTTGTAGAACTCTATGGAAGGTAGGGGAAACGTGGTTACCATGAGAGAGGTAACTAAGGAGTGAGACAGTCCTGTAGAACAAGGTGATACTAAAGAGGAAGTACAAGAGGAGAGGAATAGGATGGGAAGGCAAGTAGGTATCGATCGGTCTCCTGGTAGGAGGGAGCAAAGGAGAAGTAAGGGTGTCATACTATGGAAATGAGGAAAAAGACATGAGAGAGGAAAGAAATTGTAACACTTAGTGGAAGATTTTTTAATGCTTACCAATCCTACCTTCCAGCAGGTATAAAGGTTGGTTGGTCCTCACCTGTCCTTTCCCATCCCTTTCTTCCTCATTCTCTCATTTGCTCACCTTCTCTCACATCTCTCACATTTTTGTTGCTCCTGTGCTCTTGCTCTTTTGCTATCTTGTCATCTTGCTCTTTTGCTATCTTGCCATTTTACTCTTTTACTATCTTATCTTGCTCTCTTGCTGCCTGTCTCTTGTGCACCCTTGCTCTCCTTTTTTCACATAAATCTACCTCTTTGCTCTCTTGCTTGCTGACCCTTCATGCTCTCTCACTGCCACCACCTCTGTTAACCATTGTATTCATGCCATCCACCAGAAATAGGGCTGTGAATGGCACCTCCTCTGTCACTCCATCCCAATGTAGCTCTGCTGCTCTACCCAGGCACATTTCTGCTGCTTCATCCCAGGACAACTCCACTGCTCCACCTCTGCCCAAGGATGATTCTACCACTCTGGATGAAAACTCTGCCACTTTCCTAGGAAGGCCTGTGTTGCTCCACCCCACCAGGAGACTGTGTAACCTCCTTTATCTATGCTGCCTGCTTGGTTGATCATGACATGGAAAAACATGCTCTCCACTGGTTTTTATCTTGGAGATAACTCATTTCATGAGAATATCCATTGGATATAGGATGGGCATGTGAACAGGTTGGCAATTAAGAGGTTGGTAACAGATGACAACAAGGAGCTAGATAATGTGTTGGACTCTGCTACTACAAGGTATCCAACACTGCTCCCAGATAAGCATGAAATTGCCCTGATCTGCACTATTGTCAAGATTTCTAATCATAACTTCTGGTTCACAACTGATGCTGGCTATTGGGACCCTTCTAAAGTCTGCAAGGCTTTTATTGAAGTGAAGGTGTTGTGTGCAGGTGGACAACCAGATGTGGCTCCATTCTGGGACAACTACTCTACTGTTGCTGAAAACCTGTGCTGGTTGCTTTCCAAGATCTCAACCTCTGGATATGCTGGCAAAAAAAGGTCTTTTTATTCAGGGTAATGGATTTGGATGTCATTTCAGAGTCTGTTATAGACTTTTCAAAGTAAGTCTGCATAAACTTCAGTGCAAAGAAAACTAACTTTCATTAATAGCCACTTGATAATGATGAACTCAGAGGTGACAAGTCTTTCTCTGAAGTGTGGAGTGAAAATGACAAACCTGAGGCTGAAGACAATGGTGAGTTGTGCTGCTGATGTCATATTCAATTGCTGACTAGTTGATGCTAGAAAATCCTGTGTTCATGATCCAAAACTGGCCAACCTATCATGAGGCTGCTGCTGCTACTCATGTTGATATTAAGGAGACTCATCATATTGTACCTGTTCTAGCATATGGCTTGGCCAGAAAACTCATTGAACCACAGAATTATCACTGTCAGCTTGAGGGTGCCCTTGTTGAGCTTTATTTTGGCCTCAGTCACTTGTCTATTGCTAGAAAGAGGGAAGAGCCTGGTGGTAATGATGTCTATACTGCTGACATTGTTATAATTCATGTTTTAGCTATGCCTAACACCATTGTGGCTGGGATGCCAAGGAAGCAGAAGGCAGTTGACCTTTATGTTGACCCAACCTTGCTGCCAACCAAGAAGATGCATTGCTTCTAAGCTCTTCTAGTCATAACACTTCAAGTGATACCACTTGATTCTTGTTTTATGTGCATACTATCTATTGGTCCACTAACTTTTTGTATGTTCATGAGTTATACAATTCCTATCTTTTTGCATTCTTACAATCTTCTCTTAGATCCTGATCCCTTCCTTTAGGATATACCCCTACTCATGCTTCTTTGTCACATTCTTAGACTCCAATCCCTTCATTTATTATATACCCCTATCACTTTCCTTGATAAAGATGGTATCTAGCCTGGTTATATTGCAAAAAAGGTATTTGCCAGCACCAGCCAGCAGTTTCCAAGTATCTCTATGTACATTATATTTTGTAGTTCTTTTCCATTGCAATCCAGTGCCTTGTCCTCATGTCCTTTCTGAAGTGTGCCTTTCTGTTTGCAGGCTGAAGTTTGTCACTCCAGCTTGCAGCACACCCTGGTCAGCCAGGCCATTTGATATGACCTGACCTGGGCTACTGTTATATGAAGGATACCTTAGCATCTGGGTCTGGGGTTGTCAACTAAAGGGAGATGCTTATAAAGAGATGCAATGTCCTTTAGTAAGTTTACTAGGAAGCAAGAATTTGAACAGGGTAGGTGAGAGTTCAAGGTGAGTCTTGGACCCAACAGGGCACCTTGTATATGCAAAGAATAAGTGTAAGGAACTATTGTACATGCAGCCAGATATATGTACCACAAGATGCATAAGTATAGAACTTGATAAAAGCTTGTAGAACAGATGAGTCAGGGGAACACATAAACTGTGTGAGAGAACTGTTTATAGAAGATAGCCTGTTCATATATGAGTCATGTTACAAATGATAAGTCATGCTCCCCCTGGAAGTAAGCAAAGAGCAGAAGAAGAACAAGGAAAGAAGGCACCTATGGAGCTGGTGCTAGATGAAAGGAATTGGGACCAAAAGAAAGAATATATTGGTCCTCAATTAACAAAGACATTCCTAATACTATATGAGCATGTCAACAAATGGACAGAAGAAAGTTTAAGAGTCTGAGATAATAAATTGTAATATTGTTCCTTGTGTACATTTGAGCCCCAGGCTCAAGTAAAACTGAGTGTCTCTTCAATGTGTCAAACAGGGCATAAGGGGGTTCCATCACTAAAGATATAACTGGCTTATTCCAGAGATTGGACCATAAATGAACAGTTGTCTGTGACATGTCCTGGTTGATTGCAATGTCCACACACTCATTGCAGGCAAGCCTGATGAAAATGGCACCATTGCTTACAAAAGGAGCACTGGAAGTGAAGACAAAGACATGCAGGATATCCCAGCACCAACTCTTTGCAATGTGGGCATCAGTAGTAGAAACAGTTCTCCAGATAATGACTGAGATGGTGGCAACAAAAACATTCTGTGGCAGGATCCACAGGGGAAGTAGGATAGGATAAGGGAGAGTTTGGGTGGTGGAGGAGAGGACAGACCTTCCGCCAGGTGGACAAACATATCTACTTCTGATTTTGCATATATTTTTCTTGGATCTACCTATTTTTGGGATAAAAGTGTTGGTGGGAGAGGCAGAACAAGAGAAAATCCTGGAGGCCAAGCTTGGGATGAGAGAACTAGAAGAGGAAATGAATGAGTGATTTGTGGGAGGAGGAACAGAAACAGATTCTGGAAACATTTTCCATGAGGAGGAGGTGGTGATTTCTCTGTACCTTTCTTGGCTGGCTGGTGACAGAAACTGGTAGATAGGGAGAAAGATAGGGACAATGTCCTCAGGTTTGAGATGTTCAAGATATGTGTGAAAGCCATGGAGATGGAGAGTATTGAGTGTGTGTTGAGAGAGTGTGGTAATGATATGCAGGAGTGCTGGGTCTGAGTGTGGTAAGGATTGAAAGTACATAAGAGAGAAATGAAAGATGTCCAGTAAAAGGCAAACTAGTTTTGTGAAATCAGATTGGACTCATATAATGGAAAGCTTTCTACAAGATATAGGGGGTATCAGTGATAACTGCAACATTGAGCATGTGAATGACAGTAATGGGCAATAAACAGAGACACAATGGTGTAGATTGTAAGAAAGATAGGTTGACAGAAGGAGAGGAAGGAGTAATGAGGGTGAGAGCAGGAAGAACATATTGTTCCAGGTCAAGCAAGGAAATTTTCATATAATAGGGAGTTCTGATGAAAATATTGTCTTTTGACATATACATAGGTGGTGGTGAGCACTAGGGTCCAGACAAAGATAATGGAAGTGTAAACGATTGGGAGAATCCAAACCAGTTTCATGCACAGGGGGGTACTTTACATAGAGATGCCACTTCCTGTGCTGTGGTGGTTTGGAGGTGATGGATTTGTTTATATTCTATTAAAAGCTGCAGAGCTGTCAGAGATTGGACTCTGATTTCCAGGTGTTTTCTGAAGATGGATATTCCTTCCATGTCATCATCCAATACTGCCTTGGTGGGCCAAGATCTGATCAATTTCATATTCTTCTTCTAAATCAATCAGAGTTGGCAGAGTTGGCAGAGGTTTTAGGAAGTTGGAACCATGTGTTGAGATTTCCTTATAGGAGGAAAGAGGTGAGGCATGGAAAACATCATGTATTTTCCATGTGAATGGAAGTCAAAGGAAATACAAAAGTGGTGACAATACCTGTGTGATCTCAAAGGGACCTAGTTGCTTGGAGGCTAGTTTATTAGACAGGTAATGGAGACAGAGATTAGTGGCCTCTAACCATATTTTGTCTCCTACTTTGCATGAGATGAAGTTTCTGGTGGCCTGTTTCTACATGATTTGACAGGCAATGTCATGTGCTGCCAGAGTTTCTTTTTTTATTTTTTCCAAAGTAACAAGAGGGTTTTTCATGGCTGGGAGAAAGGTTTTTCCAAGGGGGGGTAGGCTCTGGGTTCATATCCCATCATCAGGAAGAAAGGGAAGACTTTAATGGAGAAACTGTAAAGAGCAGAGTTATGTTGAAATTTAGCATTAGGAAGAAAATTTGCCCACTTGTTGGATTGGTTGGAGCAGGAGATATAAAGGTAGGTTTCTAGCTCTTGGTTGGTGCATTTTGTTTGTCTGTCAGTTTGGGAGTGATATGCAGTGGAAAGGCCAACATCATACTGAAGAAGTCTTGCCAGCTCTCTGGCAAATATGGAGGTGAACTGAGGTCCTCTGTCAGAGATAAGGGTGTTATGTAGTCCAAATCATTTGAAGACATTTTCAAAGAAAAGTTTGGCTACTCCCATGGCACTGATGGTTTTTAGGCATGGGATGAGGATCACCCCCTTTATAAGGCTGTGGTTGACCATGACCATTAAAAAGTCAAATTCCAGGGAGTTGGGAAGATTGGTTATGAGGTCCATCAAGAGTTGTTTGAGCAGAAGAGTTAATGTTGAGAGAATGGGATGCAGGGGTGGTGTGATGGGATGGGTGTTTATTTTGTTCTGCTAACATGGAGCACAGCCTAAAATGAAGTTATTGACATAACTTTTCAAGTCCAGCCACCAGTAGTTGCATTCTACATATGCCTTTATATGAAAACATCTCACATGTCCCAGGGTGGAGGATTCATGTATGGACTGTAGTAAGTGTGTCAGCAGGGTGGGGGGACATATAGATGTTCTTTGAAATATAAATGTCCATCATGAAACATCTAGTCATTGAGGGAGGAGTGTAGGAATAGGGATGATCCCTTTTGGAGATTCTTAATTGCTCAGAGAACTTGAGGGTAAGACTGAAAGGAGGACTGAATGTGGTAGGCTAAGGAGAGATCAAGGACATTGATAACAAGTGGTTCCAGGCATATGGTAGTATTTTGGTTATCTAGAGAGATGTCAACCAAGTCATGTCTGGAGAGCACATTGCCTAGTGCCATCTTGGCTTCCAAAGTGACTCATCATTGAATGTCAAAGTCCTGAAGAAACAAGAACCATTTAGCCTATCAGTAAGAAAGTTTGCATGGGTCCTTGATATATGACAGGTTTTTGTGGTCAGTGATTATGGTAATGGGATATTGGGTCCCTCACAAGTACTGATGTTAATTTTCAAGGGCAAGGATGAGGGCTAGCAAATTCCTGTCATAGATGTCATAGTTTCTTTGGACTGAAGAGAAGGTGTGAGAGAAGTAGGTGTAGGAATGTAAGTCAGTGTTGGGATTGGGTTGGAGTAGAACTACTCTGTCTGCTAAAAGGGATGTGTTAGTTACAATGGAAAATGGTTGGGTGACATTGGGAATCATGAGTACAGGGGTGGAGGAGAAAATGTGTTTTAGCTTGTCAAAGGCCTTCTGTTGAAGTGGTGTCCACTTCCATGGTTTGTCTTTTCACTTTAGCAAGTTCAAGGGGGTACATGTTGGAAAAGTTGGGAATAAATTTGTGATAGAAATCTGTGAATACTATGAATGACTGCACTCCTTTCACCATGGTGGATGGTTTCCATTCCTTTATGGCATCCAGTTTCTTTTCATCCATTTCCACTTTTCTTTGGCCAATGATTATTTCTAGAAATTTCATGCATGGGGCATTAGAGACTGTCTTTGATAACTGCACAATAAGTCCATGTTCTCTAAGTCTGAGAAGAACCTTTTGGGTCCTCTCATAATGAAGGATCAAGTCATTCTTTGTGTGAATTCCCAGATCATCCATGTAGATTTTCAGCCATTTCTCCCAAATATAGTTAGCAAATATATGGTTCATGAAGGCCTGAAATGTTTGCGGTGCATTGCAAAAGCCAAAAAACATGACAGTAGGTTCATAGAGATCCATTGGAGTGTTGAATGCTGCCTTCCATTGGTTGTTTTCTGGAATCTAAATATTGTTGTACCCCTATTGAATGTTAAACTTGATGAACAAGGTTACTAGAGTCTTTCATGTCATCAATAAGTTCTGGAATGAGGGGTAGAGGATATGCATTTCAGATGGTATGGGAATTTAAGTATCAGTAGTCCTGGCATGGGCACAATGAACCATTTGTTTTTGATATGAAAAAGCAAAGAGAAGCTTGTGGAGATTTTGATGGTATGATATAGCCAGTCTTCAGATGTGCCTCAATGAAGGCTTTGCAAGTGTCCATCTTGGCCAGATTTAAGGAATTGACATTGGTAATATTTAGAATGAAGGTGTCTCTGACATTGATGATGTGATTATCGAGATTGTGTGGGGGAAGAGTTTCATGAGTTTTCTTGGAGAATACATTTGCAAAGTGCTTGCACCATTTGGAGATGGATTGTTTAATCAGTTTCAAGGTTTGAGTGATCTGAGTTGAAATAGTAATCTTTCCAATGATTTCTCCTCAAAGCCAGTCATCTCTGTTTGTAGTTATTTGGATATTTTTCGATCAACATCTATTCCCAACCACTTGAGTAGATATCTTTGGAGAATATAGGTGTTACAATCTTTTTCCTTTCTCATGTCTTCTTTCTTGTCTCTGTAATATGTTGCCCTTACTTCTGCTTTGCCCCTCAATACAAGAAGGTTGATCACTACTTACTGGCTTTTACTCCTCTATCTTCTCCTTTGTTCCTCCCACTCTAGTACTCAATCTCCTCACAGGACTATCTCTCCTCTGCCTACTTTTCTCGCAGTAGTCATGTGTTCCTACCTTTCCATACAATTCTACATCCTTCTAGTCAGGTGATCTGTAGTACTTAGATACCCGCATAGCCTGTATCCTTTCTCCATTCTTGTTCTACACAATCATAGCATTAGTCTTGCAATCCACAGTCTGTCTGATTGTGTCCTAGTTTCCTTGGTCCTTGTTCCTAACCTTGAGACTTCTTTGAGGATGCAGCATCTCTTTGTGAGTACCTCCCTCAAAGTAAGTCAACCCTTGACCCTCAAACACAAACAAGCCTGTCAACTCATGTAACAAAAGAACAAGAATCTCCTTCTGTTCCTCCTATTTAGGAGCAGGACCACCCCAGCCTATCCAAGATTTTCCCCCAGCACCCCAAGAGAGTTTTTCAAGCTCCTGACAACTCAGAAGAAACCAGAACACCCCAGAACCCTTTGGACCTCACAGTCACCCCTCAAACACAGTCACCCACCAGACCCAGTACACCAATGGACCCCTCCTCATCCTCAAAAAGAGTTTTAGGACATCAATATACAGCCAACCCAGCATCCCTGCCCTCACCACCTAAGCACATCACCCCCTTGCCACCCTCAAGCTCACAACCCAGTGTTCCTGTGACCAACCCCTTGCCACCTGTTACCCCCCTAGTAACCACAGTATCCCCTACTGTGTCAACAACCAATCCTATCACCACACCCCCATCCACTGCCCCACCACCACAACCCCCTGCCAACCCTGCACCACCCCCAGTAAACCCAATGTCTACCACCACCAGCACCACCGAAATCAAGGCAGCACTTCCTGCAGACTTCTCTGGAGAAACTAAGGATGCCGTCCATTGGATAAAAGCCATAAAAGTGTACTTCACAGTCAACCCTTTAATGTACACCACAGACAATGCCAAATCAGTGACCCTACTCAATAAAATAAGCAAGGGACAAGGAGGCCATTTTGCAGAACCATGGCTCAACATCCTGGCTGATGCAAATGTAAAAATCACAGACAAAACCTTTGACAAAGTGACAGGCCTTCACCTCTATGTTCTACCCATACCATCAAGCTGAAACAGCTAGGGACAAACATAATAAACTCAAACAAGTGGTGACCAGGAAGGATGATGGATTCCAGACATACCTCTCTGAGTTCCAAAACCTTGTTGTGCAATCCCAGGCAGGAGACACCCCTGAAGTTCAAAGACTGTTTGCTGAAGGACTAGACATTCAAATTGCCACCATGATCTATTCCATGGAGAAAGTCCCCAATACTCTAAAGGTGTGGATGGAGAAAGCCATCAACTTCCATAAACAACAGGCTCACATCATTGCTCTCAAGAAAGGACATGGATTACCTCTCTCCTCCTTTTCCTCCAACTTGTGCTCCACCAGAGACCTGGACACCATGGATGTGGACACCATTCACTTAAAGAAACCCTCCCTGGCTGATCAAGCTTGCTGCATCAGAGAAGGACTTTGTTTCAGATGCTGCAAAAAGGGACACAGCACAAATGAATGTCAATCCTCCCAGACACAAGGGAAACCCAAGGGAAATAACTGCCCCCAACTAGTTAGGAATGCTGAAACTTCCTCCTCCTCTGCACCTACCACTGCCACCATTGCTTCCATCACTCCCATCGATGCCTACATCCAGAATCTCACCACCAAGGGCAGAACCACTGAAGATATCCTCCAAACCCTAAAGATTTGCTATGAGGAGGATGGGAAAGATGTGGCTGCTGCTGCCACCTTCTCTAACAATGAGGGTTTTTGATTTGGGAAGTCACTTCAACATTTTCTTTCCATGATTTGTCCCATGTACTAGTAGCTCTGTCCAATGAACAAACTATTCATCTTCCCATCAGACTAGCTACTGGGATTCAAATCATCGAAACCACTGCCCTCATTGACTGTGGTGCCACCAGAAATTTCATCAACATAGGCCTCCTCTCAAAGGCAAACTTCCCCTTGCGACATCTCCCAAAATCCATTCGCACATACAATGTTGATGGAACTGCCAATATCAAGGGAACCATTGGGTGGAAGGCCCACACAGATATCCTCTTCTCTCACTCAAGAGAAAGCACCGACCTTATGGTCCTCAGTCTAGGATGACAACAAGTCATCCTAGGGATGCCCTGGTTGCACAAATGGAACCTCAAAATAGACTGGATATCAAACACCATCTCCATTCCTGATTCCCCAAGTTTTCCATCCCCAGAATACATTCCCCAACAGTATCTTCTGCAATGGTTGGGCCTTGATGCAGATTGAAAAATCTCCAATAGACTATACAAGCGGGAGGCCTGGTTGAATGGAGAATGGATTAACAAGACCACTATCTCTACCCAAATTGCCCAAACTACCCAAGCAACAGAACCTGTCATACCTGAGTGGTGCAAAGATTTCATGGATGTCTTCTCTGAGAAAACCCATGACCAACTCCCTCCCCATTGTCCATATGACCATACCATTGAACTTCGTCCTGACTTTGTCCCTAAAATCACCAAAGTCTATTCCCTCAACCTGATGGAAATGGAAACTTGTAAAACTTTCATCAAGGAATACCTTAAAACGGGATACATTGTACCATTGAAATCCACCCAAGCTTCTCCTTTCTTCTTTGTACCAAAGAAGGATGGAACCCTACATCCATGTCAAGATTACCACTACCTGAACTCCCACACAGTCTGAAACACCTACCCTCTCCCCCTCATCCCTAAACTAATTGATGATATGAAAGAATTCACCCTGTTCACCAAGTTTGACATTCAATGGGGATACAATAACATCTGCATCCAAGAGGAGGACCAATGGAAAGCCACCTTTATTACTCCCATGGGACTATTCAAACCCACTGTTATGTTCTTCAGGTTTTGCAATGCTCCTCCCACATTTCAGGCATTCATGAACCACATCTTTGTAGATATGCTAAGAGAGAAGAGAAATGGCTGAAAATCTACATGGATGACTTGGGAATTCACACCAAAGACAACGTTGCCCTTTACCATGAACACACTTGACAAGTATTTCAATGCCTTTGGAAACATGAACTATCGATCAAACTTTCCAAATGTGTATTTGACGCTCCTTGCATGGAATTTCTAGGTATGATCATTGGACAGGGAGAAATCAAGATGGATCAGAAGAATTTGGAGGCCATAAAGGAATGGAAACTCCCCACCTCAGTCAAGGGAATCCAGTCATTCACTGGGTTTGCAAACTTCTACAGGAAATTCATTCCAGACTTCTCCAACATCATCACCCCTCTTAATCTACTCACTCATAAGGGAGAACCCTGGATCTGGACTCAGCTTCAACAAGAAGCCTTTGAATGTCTCAAACACATCTTCTCCTGTGCACCAGTGCTCCAAATCCCAGATGTAACTTGTCCTTTCTCCATCATGACTGACATCTTGCTATTGGCAGCAGGAGCAGTACTCATGCAAGCAAATGAGAACTCAGACCTACACCCTTGCACTTACTTCTCTCACACCTTCTCCTCTGCACAGCATAACTACAACATCTACAATCATGAACTCCTTGCAGTAATCCTAGCATTGGAAGAATGGTGCCAATATCTCCAAGGAACCACACACCCTGTCACCATTATTACCAACCACAAAAACCTCTCCTATGTCAAAGATCCTCAAAAACTGTCTAGATGACAAGCCAGATGGTCCCTCTTTCTCCAAGACTTCGATCTGCAATGGCAGGTCACTCCATGAACCAAAATGGCCCCTGCAGATGTGCTCTCCAGATGAGATCATGTAGACACTATCCAGGACAACCATAAGACTAGTGTTTAAAAGTCTGGTCTAGTCTGGTTTTTTTGCTATTTTTGGAAAGACTGGACCTAGACCGGTCCTAAAATGGAAGGGGGACATCCAAAACCGGACTGGACCAATCAAAACCAGTCCTAAACAGTCTTTTTTCAGTCTTAGGACCGGTCTAAACCGGTCTTTTAAAGATCGGTCTTTATATGGGTGATGACATCATAATCAGACTTAGGGGTGGCGGAGGGGGTTATAGTACCGACCCTTGGCTACATTTAGAGCGTTTGATCATGTGATTT
>JBBPMO010001199.1:0-11728 GCA_038090315.1 Xanthoconium stramineum
TATTGTTGTATCCCCAGCGGATGTCAAATTTGGTAAACAAGGTGGACTCCTTCATGCCATCAATGAGTTCAGGGATAAGGGAGAGAGGATAGGTGTTTTGGACTGTGTGGAAGTTCAGGTAGTGTTAATCTTGGCATTGGCATAGGGTTCCATCCTTCTTTGGTACAAAGAAGAAGGGAGAGGCTTGGGGGGATTTTGAGGATACAATTCATCCTATCTTAAGGTGTTCTTCGATGAAAGTTTTACAGTTTCCATTTCTGTTGGGTTGAGAGAGTAGACTTTGGCTATTTTAGGGATGAAGTCAGGGTGAAGTTTGATGGTATAGTCATAGGGGCAATGGGGAGGAAGTTGATTATGGGTTTTCTCAGAGAAGACATCCACAAAGTCTTCACACCACTCAGGTATGACTGGTTCTGTCGATTGTGCAGTTTGGGTGATTTGGGTGAAGATGGTGGTCTTGTTAATCCATTCCCCCTTTAGCCAGGCTTCTCTTTTGTGTGGTCTGTTAGAGATCTGTTGATCTGCATCAAGGCCTAGCCAATGCAAGAGGTATCATTGAGGAATGTATTCTGGGGGTGATGGACTTGGGGATTTGGAAATGGAGATAGTGTTTGATGTCCAGTCTAGCTTAGGGTTCCATTTGTGCAACCAGGGCATTCCTAGAATGACCTGTTGTTTTCCCAAACTGAGGACCATGAGGTTGGCACTTTCCCTTGAGTGGGAGAAGAGGATTTCCATGTGAGCTTTTCATCCAATGGTTCCTTTGACATTGGCAGTTCCATCAACATTATATGCACAGATGGGTTTGGGAAGACGATGCAAGGGGAAGTTTGCTTTGGATAGGAGACTGATGTCAATGAAATTTCCAGTGGTGCCACAGTTGATGAGGATGGTGGTTTTGACAATTTGGGTTCCAGCAACTAGTCTGATAGAGAGACAAAGGGTTCATTCATTGGGCAGAGCTACTAGTACATGGGAAAGGTCATGGGAAGAAGACATTGAGGGGACTTTCTGAATCAAAAATCCTCATTGTTAGGGAAGTTGGTGGTAGCAGCTATATCTTCTCCATTATCTTCATAGCAAATCTTCAAGGTCTGAAGGATATCTTTGGTGGTCCTGCCTTTGGTGGTGAGGTTCTGGATATAGGCATTGATGGTGGTGATGGAAGTGATGGTGGCAGTGGTTGGGTGTGGGGGAGGAGGAAGTTTCAGTGTTCCTGACTTGTTGGGGGTGATTATTTCCCTTGGATTTTCCTTGTGTCTGAGAAGATCAACATTCATTTGTGCTGTGTCCCTTTTTGACATCTGAAGCAAAGTCCTTCCCTAATGCAGTGAGCTCAATCAGCTGGAGAGAGCTTTTTCAAGTGGATGGTGTCCACATCCATGGCATCTGGATCTCTGGTGGAGCATGAGTTGGAGGAAAAGGATGAGAGGGGTAGACCATGTCCTTTTTTGAGAGCAATGTTGCAAGCTTTCTGTCAATGGAAGTCGATGGCTTTGTTCATCCAGGTGTTAAGAGTGTCAGGAACCTTTTCCATGGAGTAGATCATGGTAGCAATCTGGATGTCCAATCCTTTGGCAAAGAGTCTTCGTACTTTGGAAGTATCTCCTGCTTGAGATTGTACTACTGAATTCTGGAATTTGGAGAGGTATGTCTGGAAACCATCATCTTTTCGAGTCATAGTTTGTCTAAGGTTGTTGAGCTCATCCTTGGCAGTCTCTGCCTGGTGGTATGGATAGAACATGGCAGTGAATGCCTCTTTCACTTTGTTAAAGTCTTTGTCTGTTGCTTTAATAGTTGAGTTGGCAAGGATGTCCAACCAAGTGTCCACAAAGTGGCGCCCTTGTTCTTGACTCATTTTGTTAAGCAAGGTTACCAATTTGGCATCGTCGGTGGTATAGGTTGAGGGTTTGACCCAAAAGTATGCTTCCATGGCTTTTAGCCATCGGACAGCATCTTTGATCTCTCCAAAGAAGTCAGCAGGGAGGGCAGCTTTAATTTCAGCAGTGCTAGTGGTGGTGGACATTGGGTTTGTTGGTGGGTTGGCAGGGGGTTGTGGTGGTGGGACTGTGGGTGGTGCAGTGGTTACTAGGGGGGTGACAGGTGGCAAGGGGTTGGTTACTGGGATGTTGGGTAGTGAACTAGAGGGTGGCAATGGGGCGATGCACTTGGGTGGCGAGGACAGGGAGGCTGGGTTAGCTGTGTATTGATGTCCTAAAACTCTTTTTGAGAATGAGGAGGGGTCCATTGGAGTACAGGGTCTAGTGGGTGACTGTGTTCGAGGGGTGACTGCGAGGTCCAAAGGGTTCTGGGGTGTTTTGGTTTCTTCCAAGTTGTTAGGAGCTCGAAAAACTCTCTTGGGATGCTGGGGGAAAATCTTGGATTGGCTGGGGTGGTCCTGCTCCTAGATAGGAGGGACAAAAAGATATTCTTGTTCTTTTGTTATGCAAGTCGACAGACTTGCATTTGAGGGGCAGGAGTTTACTTACTCTGAGGAAGGGACTCATGAAGAGACACTGCATCCTCAAAGAAGTCTCAAGGATTAAAACAAGGGACGAGGGGACTGAGTCACAACCAGATGAGTTGTGGATTGCAAGACTGACACTGTGATTGCATAGAATAAGAATGAAGAAAGAGAATACAGGCTAGGTGGGTATTTAAGTACTATGGATTACCTAAGTAGAAGGATGTAGAACTCTGTGGAAGGTTTGGGAACACATGACTACTGTGAGAGAAGTAATCAGGAGAAAGGATAGTCCTGTAAAGAGAAGTATTACTAGAGCAGAAGAAGTAAAGATGAAGAGGAAGAGGGAAAAGTGAGTAAGTAGTGATCAGTCTTCTCATGATGAGGAGCAAAGTGGAAGTAAGGATGGCATACTATGAGAACAAGGAAGAAAACATGATGGAGAAACAAGATTGTAATAGGATGAGATCAAGAGTGAGGGCAAAGAGAAGGGCAATGCAGATGCAAATGCTGAGGGCTCAGTGGTCAATGATCCTCTTCCTTAATGAAGAAGGAGGAGGACTGGAAACAGGTGTATGGTCACCTGTAATTACACCCTTCTTCTGCTGAAACTGCACATGGTTCTGTGTACAGACCTTTGGTCCAGACCACTTCAATATCAATCCTAGCATGTACAAAGATAACTCCATGACTGAAAGCAGGAAGTGTTACACGAAAGGAGTCTTACTGCCTGAAGCGTCTGGGATTATCTTCTCTGGGAGGTGCTCATGTACAGACACAACGTCCAGAGATAGATACTAAGGGGTTTTGGTGGATCAAGGTGGTTTTACAAGGCAAGACTTGGACGCAGCAAGATACCTTGTATTGTGTAGAATAAGCGTAAGGAAAGGGTACATCAGCAGCAGGATATAAGTACTAAGGGCTGCGTCACCATAGAAGGTGATGGAAGGCTATAGAATGTATGACTAATGGGGGACACATAGGCGGCATAAGAGAACTACCTAGAGGAGTGAGGCTGTCTGTCAAGATCAAGAAGATAGAGACAAAAGAGATACCTCCCCACTCAGGATGCAAAAAGAAGTACAGGAACAGGGGTAGGTTCGCCTTCAGGAATAGGTGCAAGGGAGAAGGAACGGGGACCTAACGTGAAGGTATATTGGTCCTCCGTGTACAAGGCGAGTCCTAAAGGAAAAAACATACAGCGCAGCACACATATCAAGAAAGTACAACCACTCAGATAGCTGATCGTAACAGGAAGTTTGCCTCTTCAAATCCCCCTTCATTCAATCAACTGCCTGCATGCCCCCCATCTGTTAGTAAGTCCCATCCACACATAATTCACACACTCTGTTTTGCACATTCAGAAACACCCTTGGAATGCACAATACCCCTTCCTTCATTTCACACACCTCATTTTGTGCATGTTAAAATACCCTCAGAATGCATGATAACCTTCCCTCATTTCACACACTTCATTTCATGCATCCCAAGCCACTCCCAGAAAGTGTAATACCCCTTTCCACATTTCACATGTTTTTATCTTCCCCATCATACATGCAAGTTGCTTCTCCTTTCCTTTTATTCTACTTGTCTCATGTGCATATAGCTCCTGCCAGGGAACATGCTCCCTCAATGTCCTCCAGAATGCCCCATCCAACCCATCCACTTGACAGGCTGAAAGAGATTGATGAATCAGACTTCAACTCCATAACAGTGCCCATCATGTCTGACAAGCTTCAACCCTGTCGCTCAATTCACCACCCTCACAAATGACAGCAACAATGACAAAATGACAGACATTGTTGCCACACAGATCATTCTCTTGCCCTTTCAAGCACAAGGCATCAAACAATCAAGGAAATTCACAATATCCTCAACCAGCTCAAAGGATGGCAAACAACCCATCCAGGATTTCTCACAGTCCACCCCATCCACCTTATCCAGTAAGTACATCCATCAACACACTGTTCACCTTATCCATCACAATCTCTCCTTCTGTGCAACAGAATCTCTCACAAAACAGAAGAAGGCTGCCAACACCAAGAACACCACTCCTGAGTCCACTTCCATCAATGTGCAGCACAAAGTTGCTTTACCACTCCCTTGTCTTCCAAGCTCACAAATGTCAATGAGTTGTTCTATCAGCCTTGACCATTGTCTGCTCCCATTGCTCTTGTTTTCCTCTTTTGCTTCCTTTTGTTTGCTTAGCTTTCATCTCATATAATATCTTCTGCTTCTCTCTATCTCTTGCTGTTTGTCATGTACATCATGTGTTCACTTCCCATATATGTATGCTATTTATGATCTGTCTTGATAATTCTTTCCCATTGTGTGACTGTTTCTTGTCTTTGTGTCTTAACCTCTGCACAACCATCATCTATGCTGCATGAATGTGTATCTCAACTGTACAGCTCACCTTCACTCACAACCATCCCCACCTCTCTCATCTCCAACTCTCCACACCCTCCTTCCCAGCATTCTCTTGCCATCTCATCCCTCTCTTTCTTGGCTTCCTTGCTCTGTTGCTAGGCATTTCTCCAATGACCACTTCAACCTGTCATGCCTGTCCAGCATCTCCCCTCTTCCCATCATGGCCATGTCACCCACTTATTGCTCATTGACACACCTTTATGGCATGCATTTCATTCTCCATCCCTCCCTTGATCCAACATTTGCTAATGTATCCAGATTTCCCTCCCAGATCCTTCTCTGGCCCTCAGAACCTTCTACCATTCACCTCTCAACCAATACAATCCAATTGATCCCATTCAATCATCCAATGCCACCTCTTTTTCAATTCAATCATATGACTATTGAGTTCTGCATCAGGGTCATGCCATGTGCCTGCATGCAGGTTCACCACATGCCATGTTCTCTTGTTCCACATTGTCACAGTTACAGTCACAGCCCAGATAGTCCGTCTCCATCCACTTGTCCTCCAGGTCCCCCCCATCACAGCCATGTCTGACCTTGACATTGATCCTGTCTCCAGTAACTCTAAAGTTAAGCTTCTTGTCTGGCAAGTCTTGCCCCTTTCCTTCACTATGATGTCCCATATGATGCCACAGACATACCTCTCTAGAGGTCTGTCTGCCACCAACACTCCCAGACAACATGACATTCAGGCTGCTATATACAACCACAGCATAGACCTTGACAGAGATGACCACATCACTCATTTCCACAATGCTACCATTAATACCCTCTCTTTACCACCCTCTGCTGTCTCTCCCAATGAAACAATGTCAATGGCACACTCCACCTCCTCTCCACTTGCCATCACCTCAAGATTGACAATCATCTCTTCATCAACACCTCCAGGCAGGATGTCATCCCTGCCACTGGACCTCATTTCCTTGACCATGTCCTCTATGTTGGCAATCATTGTGGCCTTGATACAGTCCTTCTGAATATCCTTACCAACCATATATGGTGCTGCCATCTCAATTTCTCCATAATATACTGTCCCTGGCCTGACAACAAGCCACTTGCCTTCTGTTCAACATACATGGCCACATGATGTGCATGGGCACCTGCCATGATGAACAGGTCTGGATCACAATGGCCCCAAATAAATGGCTCATGCCAGACCATCTATTCAACATGACTAACAACTGGCCATGCCTTCCAGATCCTACCAGCACCATGTGTCTGAGCATGTGCTTATGCTTGTTATGTTTTTCATGCATGTGTTTCACAACATGCACCTCAGTGACTTCATCTGCAAGGTGGACTATTCAGAGCTCCTCACTTGACACACTGTGAACAACACAACCAACATATTGTGAGTGCTTACTCTCTGTTACAATTTTCTTCCTATCTTACATATTCTTTCTTGTCTTAGTAGTATGCTGGCCTTACTTCCGCTTTGCTCCTCTACATGAGGAGGTTGATCTCTACTTACTTGCTTTTCCACACTCTTGTCCCGCCCTATGTTTCTTCCTCTAGTTTCATGCCTCGTTACAGGACTGTCCCTTCCCTTGATTATCTCTCTCGATAGTCACATGTCCTCAATATTCCACAACGTTCTATGACTTTCCCCTTAGGTAATCTGTAGTACTTAAATACCCGTCCAGCCTGTATTTCCTTCTTCATTCTTGTTCTACACAATAACAGCATCAGTCTTACGAATCCACAACTCGTCTGGTTGTGACTCAGTCCCCTCGTCTCTTGTTCCCAACCTTAGCCTTGTTCTGAGGATGCAGTGTCTCCTTCCTCAGAGTAAGTAAAACCCCTTGACCTTGACGTAAATCTGTCAACTCACGTAACACTCTTTGTCCTTTACCTTCTTGCCTGTAACAACCACATTGTCTTTCATACATTTTGCACACACCCTGAAATGCATGAAATGATGTTCATCAGTCATCCATCTCTCCTCTTTCTCTTCTCTTCCAATGTTTCTGGCTGACATCCCTTTCACCTGAAATAAAACAGCTACAGGTCCAGCAAGTTGTCAAAGGACTTCAAGCTTCACATAGCTGACATCAACATGGTCCACCAGCATTTCCTCAACTACTGGGATGACTGGGTCACATGAGCCCCTTGCTCATGGAAAATGGATCAGTTTCTCCTTGACAACATGCCCATCACTGTCACCAGGCAGAATCAGCACATCCTTGTACTGAACTGTATTGCATCAGAAAGATGCCCTTGGAAGAGAGATCATCACTACAAACACATCAAACATTTCACCTTCTCCATTACAATGTACATTAGGTATGTTCATGCATAATATAACCCCACAACATTCAATAATGATTCTTCTCCTCTCACATATGACTGTCACAATCCAGATATGCACCAATGGGTCAACCTCCTCACATACCCATTTAAAAATGGCTTTGGAAACATGCTCCATGGGTAGGACAAAGATGGCTGTTGGATTATAAGACAGAAGACTACAATGCAATCTCACACCACATTTGTGACAGCACCAAGTTCCACAAGGTTCAACTGGGACTGATGACATCATCATTTGCCAGAACCACTGTGACCTTGTTGCCATCCAAGAACTGATGGCATAGAATGCTCAATCAGTGTTGTGGAGACCTTCTTTATGTCTGCTGTGCTCAGAAGCTTGCTGGTCCAGGGCAAATACAGTGCATGCACTTTGAGAACACCTATCCTCTCAACATGCAATGCCTCCCTGCAGGGAAGTGTAGTGGAGAGTAAGTCTTTCTCATTTATGTAACATGCTCTGTCTCTTTGCTTTCATTCATGTTGATTTTCCTGGCATGCAGTGTCATCTACACAGATGTGGTCATGCCATTGATCAAATCATGAACACACACATTAACATAGGTAGCTAGTCTGGACCACCAATAGTTGCATTCAAGGTAAGCTTTTGTTCAACAGTGGCCCACATGTCCTAGTGTCGGTGACCCATGTATGAATAGTAATAAGGATTGGCAGGCATCTGGGGAAATGTATAGGCATCCCTTAAAGTACAGACATCCATCATTGTACTTCCAGTCACTGAGGGAAGAGCAGGGGAACAATGGTGAACCATTTTGGAGAGCTTCAATGCCCAGAGAACTAAGAGATCAGACCATGAGGAAGATTGGATGTGACAAGCAAGGGAGAGATTGAGGGCATTAATAATGTGAGGTTCCAGACAGATGGCTGTTTCAAGATTGTCCTGGATGATATCAACCAAATCTCATCTAGAGAGTGGATTGGCTGGGGCCATCTTCATTCCTTGAGTGACTTGCCATTGGATGTCAAAGTCCTAAAGAAATAGAGACCATCTTGCTTGGTGGCAGGAAAGTTTGCGGGGATCTTTTATATAGGACAGGTTTTTGTGGTCCACAATAATGGTAATGGGAAACTGGGTTCCCTGTAGATACTGACACCATTCACTGCTAATAACTCTCTGTTATAGATGTTGTAGTTTCTTTGGGCAGGGTAGAAGGTGTGGGAGAAGTAGGCACAAGGGTGTAGATCAGTGTTGGTATCAGCCTGGAGTAGAACAGCTCCAGCTGTGAGGAGGAATGCATTGGTCATGATAGAAAATGGACAGGTGACATTAGGGATTTGGAGTACAGGGGTGGAAGAGAAAATGGTTTTCAACCTGTCGAAGGTGGTTTGTTATAGAGCTGTCCATTTCCATGGTTCATTCTTTTGAGTGAGCAAGTTTAGAGGAGCTACAATGTCAGAGAAGTTCAGGATGAATTTGTGATAGAAATTGGCAAATCCTGTAAACGATCATATTCCTTTCTGTGGTGGGGGGTTTCCAGTCTTGTATGGTGTCCAGCTTCTTTCCATCCATTTCTACCTTTCCCTGGCCAATAATCATGTCCAGGAATTCCATGTGTGGGGTGTCAAACACTGTTTTCGACAATTTCACAGTGAGTCCATGTTCTTTAAGTTGAAGAAGCACTTTTCAGGTTCATTCATGGTGAAGAGATAGGTCATCTTTGGTGTGAATTCCTAGATCATCCATGTAGATCTTGAGCCACATTTCTCAAAGATAGTCAGCAAAGATGTGGTTCATGAAGGCTTGGAACATTGGTGGGGCATTGCAGAAGCGAAGAACATGATGGTGGGTTCATACAGTCCCATTTGAGTGATAAAGGCTGCCTTCCACTGATTCTCTTCTTGAATCTGGACATTATTATACCCTCATTGAAGTTTTTCATGTCATTGATGAGTTCTGGAATAAGGAGTAAAGGGTATACATTCCAGACAGTGTGAGAGTTCATATCTGTAGTCTTGGGAGAGCTGGAATGACCCATCTTTCTTCAGTATGAAGAAGGGAGAGACTGGTGGGGATTTTGATGGCACAATCCAGCCAGCCCTGAGGTGTTCTTTGATGAATGATTAAAAGGTTTCCATCTCTGCTGGGTTTAAAGAATAAATCTTGGTGATCTTCAGGGTAAAGGTGTTCTTAAGGTCAATGGTGTGGTCATAGGGAAGGATTTTGTGAGTCTTCTCAAAGAAAACATCCACAAAGTTGTTGCACCATTCTGGGATGGATTGTTCCACCACTTCAGTTGTTTGGGCAATTTGAGTGGAGATAGTGGTTTTCCTGATGGTTCTGCCTGGAGCCAGTTGTTCCTGTTTTGTAGTCTTTTGTTGATTTCATGGTCCACATCCAGACCCAGCCATCAGAGCAGGTATCTTTGGGGAATAGAGTCATTCTCCACTGAAGGGGGGGCACTTACAGGGCTCTCCAATTGACATGTGGATTTCATTTTCACAGCCAAGGCATTTCAAGGATTACCTGTTGTCATCCAAGGTTTAGAACCATGAGATCAAGGGCTTCTTGGATGTTAGCAATCTGGAGTTCAACTGAGGTTTTTCATCATATGGCTCCTTTGGTATTGGTGGTGCTGTCCACATTGTATGCTAGGATTGGTCAGGAAAGTCATTGGAGGGGGAAGTTGGCTTGGGTGAGAAGTCCTAGATTGATGAAATTTCCAGTGGCACTGCAATTTACAACAGTGGTGGTTTTGATGGTTTTCAAGGGAATAAGTAAGCTTGACAGAGAGATGAATTGTTCATTCATTTGGCACAGCTACTAGTACATGGGTGAGATTATGGGAAGAGGATGTCGAGGCAACTTCCCATTTCAAAAATCCAATTCTTCTAAGACTTTAAAAGTGTCAGCCACCATGACTTCTTCTGTCTCTTTATAACAAAATTTGAGGAGGATCTGGAGGACCTCATCTTTGTTCTTTCCTAAAGTCTGAATGTATTTTGTCAGGGCAGAGGTCAGTGATGTCAGATTTTGCACAGGGGGCATGGTAACAGTCTCCATGTTTCAGACCTGTTGGGAATGAGGGATGGTGGGACAAGGGCTTTGTTGTGGTTGACTTTGGGTCCAACAGTTCTGGGCATTGTGTCCTATTTTCCTGCATTTGAAATATCTTCCTTCCCAAATGCACTTCACATGTTCCTGAGGAGTCAACTTCTTTAATTTGACTAAGTCAATGTCCATGGCATTAGGGTCTCAGGGGGGTCAGGAGTTGTTTGATTGGTAAGGATGGAAGGTGGGAGTGGAGCAGATGTTTTTGATTTCTGGCACAAAGATCATCAATCCTGAGTTTATGGCCGTGGAAGAGTTTGGCCTTTTTCATCCATCCATATTGTAGGTCATTGGGTGGGGTGGTCATGGAGAGGATCATGGTGGAGATTTGTCTGGGTACAAGTGGTAAGTTTGTCTTTGAACTTGGCCTTTGTGGCAAGGTTTTGGAACTTGGTAATGTAGTCATGAAATCCACCATTGAAGATTCCATCTTCATCCTTTCCTGATTTCTGGTAGAGTTGGGAGATATCTCTGCAAGCTTTTGCTCTAGTATTGAAAGGGAAAAGTTTTTCTCAAAGTCTTTGATGAAGTGGGTGAGGTCTTTGTCAGCCTGTTTGATCACGGCATTTTCCATCTTGTCATATCAGATCTCGGAGAATGGAATTCCTTTTCTGATGCTTAGTTTGCTGAGGATGATAGTGGTTTTTATTTCATCCTCATGGTAGATCTGGGGGTTGATGGAGAAGTAGGCCTTCATGGCTTTGATCCATTGTGAGGCATCAAGAGGTTTTCCTAAAAAGTCTGCTAGGAGAGCTGCTTTAATTTCTCCTTTGGGAGCAGTGGTGGCAGTTGGATTCTGGATAAGCATTGTTGTTGGATTTATTGGTGGATTTACTGGATTTACCAGTATAGGTTGGTTCACAGGTGGGTGAACAGTTGTTACTGGATAGACTGGAACTGGGAAAAGAGCAGTTGCACTAGAAGCAGCCATAGGCTATGGAGTTACTGTGGCATCAAGGGGGTTCATAGGGTCTGGGTTAGGGGCAATACTATTGAAGTTCTGACTAAGTAAGTGTCAGTGTCAGTGGGAAATGTCTGGATGATGGGTAAGTCCTACTCCTAGATAGGAGGGACCAAAGTATGCTTATTCTTTTGTTATGCAAAGAGTATCTTGGCATCAGAACTTCTGGAGTCTGACTCTAAGGAGGTGCTCACAGAGAAACACAATGTCTTAGAGTAGATTTTAGGAGTAAACATGAACAAGGGGACTAAGTCGAGGAGATCACAAGATAAGTCTTGGACACAACAAGATATCTTGTATATGCAAAGAATAAACATAAGGAACTACAATACATGCAGCGGGGTATTTATACTATGAGACATGTAAGCATAAAACATCATGGAATCTTGTAAAACAGATAAGTCAGGGGGACACATAAGCAATATAACAGAACCGCTTATGAAAGATATGCTGTGCATAGATGAGTTGCAAATAAGAATAAATACTCCCCTCAGCA
>JBBPMO010001200.1:0-11713 GCA_038090315.1 Xanthoconium stramineum
GGATATAAATAGCCTACTTGGTCGAGCTTTTCCCCTTCCATGCCCGAGCCAGTGGTATTGCCATATACCAGTGGTTTTACCGTGGTGCTTTATTCCTTTGTCTTTTTGTAAATCCTATTGGAATAGATCTCGCAGGTATGTCAGTCTTCTCCTTCCATCTAATTTGAGCTCTGATATAGCCTGTGTGCGCGATAGGTTGGAGATGGTACATTGTGTGAGCCTTCCTTCGCGAACCTTGACGCACAGATGACGAATGATGTTAGCTACTGTGTATGGAACGCCTTCCAGGTCGTGCTTATCTACTCGATGTTCCCCGAGACGTCGGGGCGCACTCTCGAGGAGCTGACGTTCTGTGAGTGCTGATATATTAACGTCTTCGTTTGCTGATGCCTCCACAGTATTCGAGGGTGATCCCAGGCGGGAGTTACGTGGAGCTTCCGAGCGCGAAGCATTGCTAGCACATGTTGACTCAGATACCGATGATACCACAGGGAACTGATCATGGCGTCGGTTTTGGTATGAACAGGGTGGCGGACCTGGGCGATCCAAGGGGAGAGTAGTGGTAGTGGTGGCAAAGTACTCAATCTATCATACATGGGGAAACGGATGATGCTGGGATTGCGCTGTGGTGAGAATTATGCACGGATCGTGTCTAGCTCTGTTCCTTTGCTTTCTTCGGTCATATGCTCATGTTCGCATCCGCGATGCCTATTCCTCTGCGTTACTTCAAGCTGTCACGGGCTGCGGGCCGCTCTTGAGAAACGAAACAAGACATGTCTGACCATTCGTACACCGTAACGCGTAGAATATTGCGGAGAACTGGACCTGAACAGCCTCGTCGGGATACTTATCCCCCCCGAAACATTGACCCGAAGCCGGAAAGGAAAAATAAGGGTACTAGTCTCCGATCTGCACGCAGATATACCGGATGGTAGATGTAAAACGATGTTATGCGACATCTACTAACGTCTCCTCTCGCTGCTCCGCCAGTCTTAGAACACGATTTTTTGACCTTGACTAGGTAGGATAGCAGCAGACTGGCGCTGAGCTTGTGCGAGGGCAGCACCTGGCTTGGCGCGTCGTGTTTGTGATCGATCATGGCCAGCACGATCAGGCCGCCCTGAACGAGGCTTCGTCGTGGCTTCTGCCGGTATTTTTCCAGTCTCCCCGTCGTCCTTTTGTTCGGCACGCCGGGGCTGACGTTCCTTGTTATACGGCGTAGTCGCGGATCCCTTTTGCGAGACCCTCCCACCCTTGCCTTTCCGATCCTGATCTCCTCTCTGATGTCGGGGGCCGCCGCCCCGCCGGACGGCGTCGGGAGAGGCGTACTCGACTACGAGGTTGCGTCCATCCAAGCGATGATTTCGAGGGTTGACAAGCGCCTCAGTGGCATGTTCAATGCTCGTGAAGTCGATGAATGCGAACCTAGTTTGCGTCATCATCGTATATGGCGAGCAAAAGCAAAAAGGAGGGAGAGGTCGTCAGCATCAAACGCTTCTGAACGGAGAGCGGACGCGAGATGAGATACTGACCCTTTGCAAGCACCACTGTCCTCAAACGTACCCATACGAATCTTTCGTATCCACACGTCTTTTGACTTTGCTTCGCCGCCTTGACTCTCGCCCTCTGCCTGGCTCACTAGCTTGTCTACCCCCTTCCCCTCGTCCTTGTGGCCCCAATATCGATGGGCCTCAAACAACTCCCGAATCGACTCTTCCGTCGTCTCGAACCCGAGATTACCCAGAAATAGCGTCGGCGCAGGAGGTTGTTTCTGTGTACGCAGGATCTTTTGTGCCGTCTTGGACAGACTCTTGCCCTCTGTTATCACGACACCCTTGGATGCTTGCTCGCCCTCGGCCGCACTCCCGTCCTCGTTAAAAGACTCCATCTTGGCTTTGGCGGGTCGTCCGGTAAAGTCATCCCCTGTACGTGAGCATTAGTCGCATTGTACCCATAGAGAAGACAGGAAGGGGACGTACCGTCTTTAATGAGCAAATTTCGGCCGTCGAGCTGACTCTCGGAGAGCGTGATCGCGATCGTTTTTGCATCTGGCGTCTCGAAATCGATATATGCGAACCTAGTCGAGCATGGTCAGACAACACCGTCCATACGGTATGCACTTCATCCCTCATCCCTGCACACGTGCCAGGGAGCGGAGATGAGAGCGAAAAGAGAGCACACACCCCATATTCTCGCCTTGCTCGTGGTTTCCGCGTCGCATCGGCATATGCACCCGCGTGATCGTCCCAACGCCTTCAAAGAACCCCCGTAGCGCGTCCTCCGTCGTCCGAAAAGCCAGGTTCCCGACCCATATCGAGTTCTGACGTTTTTGCCGTCTGATATCGTCCGGAGCGGCCGTGGCTCGAGTTTTAGCCTTGGCCTTGGCCGTGGTCGTTTTTTGAGTGTCGTTGGACGCCGTGCCATCGTCGAGTTTGCGCTTTTTGCGCGGGGACTCGGTTGTGGAGGTAGCAGCGAGTGCGAGTTGTTGCTTTTCCTTTTTCTTTTGTCGTCTGCGTTCGGCGTGTGAGAGTACGGTGACCTCTGTTGAAGGTAGAGGTTGCGGCGCATCCGATTCCGTGTCATCTTCGTCGGCGCTGCTCTCGTCCGAAGAGTTGTCCGAATCTAATGATTCGACCTCGACCAGTCTTTTCTTTCTCGTTGGTGCAGGGGAACTGCTGGATTCCGAGGACGACCTCAATAACGAGGAAGACATGTTATGAGTGGTTTCAAAGTGAAGTGATTTCTGTATGTGGACCGAAGATGCTACGACTACTAGATCAGTGTGCAGGGACATACAACATTACTATACTCTAGGATATCCTCCCTCCACGATGTTAAAAAAAGCAAGTACCGCGAGAACACACAAAAGAAAGCGTACATCCGCACCATAGATAGCAACGCCTGGTCTCAACTCTGCGAGCTACCCCTTCAGGCCTGTCTTCCTCCGACCCGCTTCTTCTAGAACGCTCTTGGGTCCCCGCCTCGCCATCGCCCACACAAAGACTACAACGATGATCGCAAACTGCAACCACAGCCAAAGCTCCAGCACGAATGCTACAATGCCCCGCTGGCGCGGTGCAGGTGCGGACGCCGTCGCCACCTCCCTCAAGTGCATCTCGCCTACAGAGCTCTCCGCACAACGCCCGTTGTCATCGCGCCAATCCAAAGACGAGGTAGACTCGCTCTTGCTCCGACTCATCGTGTTGACGACTGCCTCGAAAACGTTCGCAAGCCGTTCAGGGACGGGCGTCGAAGGCCGACTTATGTCCAGGCTGCTGCGCTTGTCGGCGGGAATAAGAGTTCCACCAAACCGCCCTTCTTTCCAGTGAGCGGCCCGCATGCGGATCGTCTGTGACTTTCGACGCTGTTTCTCCGCAGGCGAGCCCGGATTGGAATCCGATCCGCTCGAAATGCTACGCTGCTGGGTCCCTTGCCAAGATTCGGGCTGAAGTGCAGTGTTTCGTCGAGGAAGGGACCCTGCTGGCATAAATTCGGTAGATACCTCTGATTCTGACCGTGTGTGAACACCGGTAATGGACACTGCGCTACTGGCGCTTTCGGCACCGGGAACGATGGACGTCAGGTTAACAATGCTCGAGGTTCGGAAATGATGATTGTCAGAACTGTTGTCTTGTCCAAGTTGACCATCCCAGTTGCCATCAAATGCAGCCCCGAGTTCACTGTCAAGCGTGGGGCGGCGAAGAATGCCTTCAATGGGAGGGGATATAGTCCCTACCAAGCTCTGGGACCGACTCGGTGACGGGGAGCGGGACGTGGGAGTCGTGGTAGATGTATTGCTCGGCTGAGGAACGAAGGGCACTGGCGGTAAGCCGGGGATCATCATATCAAGTACTGACGTCGCAGTTTCGAAGACTGGCGTAATTGGAGATACGACTTCCTGACGAGGCGAATCGAAAAGACCGACTACCGAGCGCCGCACCTTGGGGTGAGCAATAACGGGAACATGATCGGGAAAAACAGGGCCTTTTGGGCTACTCTGCCTGCCCGCATCGATACCATCGGCGAAGTCGATGGAACCTTCGGCTGAGAGAGTACGACGCAAGCTAGCAAACCGAATGGTCTCGTTCGCTTCGTCGCCTTCAGTGCTTGGACTTCTTTCGCCGTCCTCATTGATCCATTCGACAGCTTCCCCGTCTCCCAGGCTCTCGTAAACAAGACGGAGGCTCGTCGCATCCTTCTGTACATTTTGTAACTGAACAGCCGTCCGTGCTTGTTGTTCAGTGATCTGAGCGTTAGTCTCCTCCAGTTCTTGTATCTTGAGCAAAAGCTGAGATACGAGGGCGTACTCGTGGGTAACTTTAACTGGCGATTGCACGGATGAAGGGAATCGAAAGTGGTGTGACAGAGAGGCGGATCGCGAAAGCCCAGGTTGCAGGCTCACTCTTCTCAGTTGTTCGTCAACGAGACCATCGTCGGCGCGAAGTGGTCGAACGATAGCTTCCGAGATGTGCCTACGTCTGGGTGTAAACCTGTTCTTGGAGGGGAGTGCACCACCTGGTGCGAAATCCCGTACTTCAGTCTCCTGATCGCCACTGTCTGCCTTGTTTCGCAGTGCACGTAACCTTTCCTCCCTCTCGCGTTTCCTTCTCTCCACCACCTCGTCTCTTAGGGCGGCACTCTCGCTGAATACCCTAGCCTTCTTCTCGAGTTCGTCGCTCCTTGCGCGTGTCTTGTCGAGCTCATCCCGTAGTCCCTGAATCTCTTTCTCCAGACTCCTGAGTTTCCTTCGACCTGTCTGATCGGCTTGAATGGACTCGGACTCCAGTTTTTCGAGTTTCGCAAGAAGCTCGGCGTTCTGATCTGACAAGAGAGCCAAGTCTGCAGGAGAGACAGAGACGCGACGGTAATGTGATCGAGGACGGGGGATGAATGCGGAGGTACTTGCAGACGCGTGTGAGTCTTCTACACTGTAATAGTGAGGCGACTGTGGTAGCTGAGAGTCAGACGACGCTGGCGAAGGAGTCAAAGTCCCCGTCGGAGGGGACGACGCGGGGGAGGGCGGTAGGCGTGCTAACAATGCCTGGTGCCTAGTCTTCAACTCTCTATTGTTCTCAAACAAGCTCTTGCAGACCGCACTCGTGACGTTGAGTTCTGCATAGGTAGCGGGTCAGAGGGCGCGTGGCAGTGGCTCTAGAAGCAGGGTACCCACCGAGTTCCCGATCTTTGATGAGTTCGTCTGCTTTGTGGAGAATATCGGTGAGCTCCTCTCTTGAACGTTCGTCCCATTGTTCTGATTGCGTGGAGAACGGGAAATGCCAGTCACTCCGTAGCGATTCAGAGGAGAGCTTTCCATGCTCGGTCGGAGAGGGTGGATCGTCGGAAAGTGATGGACGGTATGGAGGTGGTGGGGATAATTTGATCTGGGAAGAGGCGCGCCGTGTCCTCGCAGGAGGCCGAGGACGTGGTGTGATGGAACCCGCCAGCATTCGAATGAGAAACGAACAAGGCGATTATATGTCCTTGGGAATTACAGCTCTAGAGGGAAGTAAACGAAGTGTAGGACAAGTTGGAAGAGCTAAGCGAGCATCAGACTGAAACCGGGTAATAGGACGAAGTCTAAGAGCAGTCTTTCAAAGTTTCATGTGCATGTGGTTTCGGTCCAACATTATGTCCGCTTGTCCACGTGCTTATCCCCCATATTAACTTTGCAGTGATGGCCGCCTGGCGAATTGGCATCGCGTCTGGCATTCAGCCTGAAGGTAGCAGGTTCGATTCCTGCGGTAGGTCTAAATATTTTTTTGCCAGACCGACCGAACTCGTGGACGTCGCCTGTGCAAATTTCTTCTCCCCACATGACCTATATAATTGGCCGCTGTCCGGCAACGGCCGCCTGGCGAAATGGCATCGCGTCTGACTACGAATCAGGAGATTGCAGGTTCGATCCCTGCGGTGGTCATTTGCATTTTTGCGCGACAAGTCTTTTTTGGCCTTTGTCATTCTTTTCTACTACCTCAGCCCAACATTCTGGGTATCAAGTCAGGTCGTTAACTGTGGTTTGCAGTAAGGAAAGACTCTTCTCTACCCGTCCGTCCTTCTATCATTATATCGAGAAATCTCAGGTGACCAGGGAGGAGCTTCAATGGATCAGTTTCGGCAGCGTACGTCTGCATTCCCAATCCTAACTTTGCTATACATCTCACAATCGTTAATTGTCGCCGTACAAACGGCAGTGACATACTTGCGACTACACGAAACCATGTCCCGAAACACCAACAATCCTCCTCTGCCCGCAGGCCATGAATGACCTTGAACTCCTTCGCCCCTCAATCCATAAGGCCAACTGGATTGTTGGTCCTTGGAAAATTCCCGCATCATCGCTTTTGTGTCATTCGGCATCATCTTTACTGCATGACGAAATTAGAGATAATTTTCCCCAGAGATAAATTCGTTATCGTTGGGTATCAGATGAATGCTGCCTGATCCTTTGAATACAGGAGGCGTGAAACCATGGCTGATGAGCCCATTGAGATCGGGCTTCCACGTGTCCAAAATATTAGATGCTAGCCTTTAACCAGCGATATTCTTGCTGCGTACTTGCTAGTTGTCACGTCGCCACTCGAATCATGAATCGGCATCGATTATACAGGTTAGTACTACTCAAAGTCTTTCGTTTGGTCCTGACCATTTCATGGATGTAATCACCGGTCCCAACATTTCACACTGCAGCTTTTTCGTGGGTGTTGCACGCTATTGGCGTCTTATAGCACTTGCTGTATGGAAATCAC
This sequence comes from Xanthoconium stramineum, assembly GCA_038090315.1. Lineage (NCBI taxonomy): Eukaryota > Fungi > Basidiomycota > Agaricomycetes > Boletales > Boletaceae > Xanthoconium > Xanthoconium stramineum. The sequence continues at coordinate 6,747 of JBBPMO010001200.1, forward strand.
CTTCATGGTCCCGCCAGGGCCGAAAAGCACACGTGTGCATGGATCTCCAAGTCAGCTGAGGTAGCAGCGAAAAGGGATATCACAGCACCGGACCTCGTGCCGATGTGAAACGGACCCACAGAGCTCGGCTCCTCGGAAGGATACAAATATAGTCCTGGTTATGTGTGAGTTCGGTCGATTGGAATTGGTTTGAACGTTCTGATGTTCTTTCAAGGCATCCTGTGTATAATGTCTATTTTGTGTTCCTGAAGGAACCTGACAATATGTCCAGTGGGGTATGGAACGAGCAACCCTCGTGAAGTGTGAGACGAATGCAATGAAGCACGTCTTTCTTCTATCACTTAATTGTTTCCTCATTTTGGTAAAGGTTGCAATCAATTCCTTGGCCTGTGAACTTTGCTCAAGGAGCAGTCGCGCGACAGTGGTGTATCAGGTACCTAGCTCTGATGCCCCTCATGATTCTCAGGATATTCACATTTGCATGTGGCTCACTGCAAGATATAGGCTGTAAAGTGACAGATTCAATCTGACCGGATGGATTGTACCTTTCAGTGATTGGCAGTCCATGTGGAACCATCCACAGCTGACCATGGTGGGGTGATGTGAGTTCATTCCGGGCCATATCTATTTATGCCTGATTCCGTTTTTCTACAAGGCGATGAGTAGTTCGCCAATTTGGGGCGCAATTCACCTGCGACCGGTCATGTATTATTCTGACACCTGCCAGTCATGAAATGCGGATCAGCAACACTCGGCTACAGGAACCGCACGCGCAGTTTTTTTCAGAATGACAGCACAGGATGATGCAGTTTTTTCTTGTCAAGCCACCCCTCCTCCAATCGGGACCATTGTACCATTCACGAAGAGGGAGATAACGTCGCAAACGCGGTGGGTAATCCCCGAGAGCTGATGAGTCCGAGATAAGCTCGTTTTGGACCCTTCATCCGACTGAAATCTATATAATGGACGAATGTTGCGCGTAATTTTTCACCGTCCCCACATCGCGGTGACCCACCATTTAATATGGCTCATCTACGGGGTATCACCGATGCTCTCGAACAAACCCCTCACCGTGACCATGAAACTCCAAGCGTCAGTGACAAGAAGTCGTACGACGAGAAGCATGATGTCGAGATCGCGACCAACGAAACAGAGAGCACCGACATCATCCTCCAAGATGAACGTGACTTTGCGACCCGTGTTATTTCCGTTTCGGATGACCCGAGTCTAAACCCTTGGACTTTCCGTGCCTTCTTCATCGGCATTGGTCTTTCTGCCTTTGGAGGGGTTCTTGGTATGTGATCCTGTTGCCGTGTATGCCCTCACTCATATTTCATACAGCGGAGATTTACTATTTCAAACCGGTGGGTCAAGTCCAGTGTTGCAATTGCATTTGTTCATCATTATCGTTAGCAAACCGTATCCGTTTCCCTGATGTTTATTGCTGTTGTGTCGTATCTGATGGGTATCTTCATGGAAACGTTTATTCCCCGCCGTGGCTTCTTGGGGTGGTTGAACCCAGTAAATCATCTGTTATATCCCAGGTTTCCGTTGGTTTCTAAATACGCATTGACAGGGACCGTTCAACAGGAAGGAGAACGCCTTCATTGTTATTATGGCAAGCGCAGCAGCGAACTCCGCTCTTGGTACCGAAGTCCTCGCGGTCCAGCGTTTGTACTACAACATCAACCCTAATGCCGCGGCTTCGATTTTCCTCCTCTTTTCGAGCCAGCTACTGGGCTACGGAATTGGTGGAATGATGCGCCGTACGTACATATCCAGATACTTGACAATGATGGTTAAATTCATTCTACCTGTGTAGCCATTCTCTTGTACCCATCCAAAATGTTGTACCCTCTGGTGCTTCCTCTCATCTCGATGTTCGAAGCCCTGTTCGAAGGTGGACAGGCGGCGAGGAGAAAACTCAAGATGTTTTACTGGGCATTTGGCGCGTAAGCTTTTTGGACATCCTGTTGGAGAGTATGTATTTCTGATATCTCTGACACATCCGCGGACAGCATATTTATCTGGGAACTTTTTCCTGAGTGGATCTTCCCATTGCTTACCGGGCTTTCCGTTTTCTGTCTGGCGAATCCGAACAGCGCCGCATTCTCCCGTATATTTGGCGGAACCAACGGTAATGAAGGTCTTGGATTGTTGTCTATTTGCTTCGACTGGCAGGTAGGGACTCCTTTCGCTTTCTGCTGCCTCACAATCGATGTCTTCTACAGTATATTTCAAGCGGCGGACTCAATCCAATGATCATTCCTCTTAAAGCACAAGTAAGTTCACGTTCACCACACGACCGACGACCTAACTTTGCCTCCAGTTATCCAGTTTCATTGGCTATATTCTCTGCATGTAAGTCAGCCTCTCGAAACCTGTGTAACATAATGACATAGTCGGTTAGGGTCGTCTTCGTCGCAGTGTTTTATAACAACATCTGGCAAGCGCAGAACTTCCCATTCGTAGGTCTACACCCAAGGAATCATTTCGCATGCATTGAGCGCCCTTTAGCTTTCACAACTGCTCTATTATGAGAACGGCACGCAGTACAATCAGACGCTGATTCTCAATTCGAACTTCGAGGTTGACCCAACCTTACTCGCAGAGCAAGGACTTCCTTGGTACTCCTCCACGTGGGTGGTCAACTTATTAGTCACAAATATGGGACTTGGTGCAATATTCACGCACCTCCTTCTCTGGAACATGGATGACCTTCGTGCGGCATGGGGTTGGGCGAGCCCTCAGGCTCTCAAGGAATCATGGAAGACCTTCAATTGGAAATTCTGGCAGGCAGATGGCATGAGGGACGCAAATGAGAACAAGGAGACTGATCCCCACTATCTAGAGATGCTCAAGGTAAGTCATTCCATACTGAACCGGAAACAACTCTGACAAAACAAAAGTACCCGGATGCACCAAATAGTTGGTACTTTGTGACACTCGTGCTGTCCGTTGTCGTTGCCTTGGTCGTCATTTACAAGACGAACTCCACGCTACCTTGGTGAGTTAATTTCCGTGGTTACATTATGAAACACTGAATATTGAGCCCTGACCTATAGGTGGGGCTTTGTAATCGCAACGCTGCTGGCCACGTTATGTATTCTCTTCTCCGGAGCACTCTTCGCCATCACTGGTTTGGGCTTTAGCATACAACCGTAGGTCACACTCTGATTCGTGGTATAACATGACACTGACGGGAGAAAGGTTCGTGCAAATGATTGGGGGTTTCCTACATCCTGGCAAGCCAATGGCAAACATGTACTTCGTGCTATACAGCTTCAGTGAGATTCTCATGGATTCGTGAAACGTTAGTTTGGTTGAAGCATCATCGCCAGATACCGTAACACAAGCGCTGCTGCTACTCCGGGATCTCAAGATCGCTCAGTGTAAGCCCCCGTTCTAGCATCTTTTTGATTGAATTTATGTCGGCTTGGGCAGACGCGAAACTTCCTCCCCGTGCTGCGTTTACGGCTCAAGTCATTGGTACCCTCTTTGGAGCGGTGTTGAACTACAGTAAGGGGGTTGTTCGAGTACCTGAACTGCATCACTCACATCCACTTAGTCATGATGAACTCGATTGTCACCAATCAACGTGAAATTCTTCTTTCAATCCAAGGAACGAATATTTGGTCTGGTCAGCAACCACAACAGTATAATTCCCAGGCCATCGCCTGGGGTGGCCTTGGTCACGAGCTGTTTTCAGCAGGGCAGAGGTATCAGTGGGTGCCCTGGGCTTACCTACTCGGTCTATTCGTTCCTATTCCGTTCTGGGTGGCGCACCGCTTCTGGCCGAAGTTGCGCTTGGACTATTTGTACACACCGGTGATTGTGTATGTCTAAACCTCTCTCGAGTCACTCTCGTGTACTGAAACGCCACAGGTACTACATCTCCCTCCTTTGTGTAGGAATCAACTCATCCATCCTCTCGTACTACGCGGTGGGTTTCTTCTCCCAGTGGTGGCTCCGCACGCGCTATCCTCGCTGGTTCGCTCAGTATAACTACATTCTTGGAGCCGGTAAGTTCCACCCGCTGGTCAATATGTATCGAAGCTGAGAATCGGAACAGCTCTCGACGGGGGAACCCAAGTGATGGTGTTCATCCTTTCCTTTGCGGTGCAGGGTGCGGCAGGAACTTCTCATCTTATCCCCACCTGGTGGGGCGCGAACCAGGGTGGAAACTATGACCGCTGCGCGTACTTGACATAGCGGGTGCTCTTCAAGTTGTCGGTTTGTTGTAACCTGTATGTCGTCTCCAACTTCTACACTCGGGACCACACGGCCACCGAGCAAGCTTGTGATCATCGTAAATATATGTATCGTGTTGTATGTAACATTTGTCAACAATCTGATGGATCGAGAATAAGTACTGAGTGGTGAACGTTAGTTGTCGTCTTCGCAGCCTGAGGGGAACGTAGTGTTATTTAAAGTTTGTCACCGTTATGCACCCCCAACTACGTTTGTGTTCACAAAGTTCGCGGCTCGCCTCGGTACACGCCACACGTTCTTGCGTAGTCATAACACGCGAAGCGCCACATCCGTGGCAACACCCGCTACGGACTCGAAGTATACTCAGGAGTCAAAGCTGAAGTTGATGTGACATGACCAGAACACTTTAAATGACAGTACAGTATATTTTTGTTTATGTACAGTATGATGGATAACACCCTCGCCCCCTCGCTTCGGCGCTTCACGCCTGCGCTCGGGGACGAGAAGATGAAGTGGAACATCTCCCACACAACTACAAAAATTATTATTATTTTACACAAGAGCAACACGAAAGGAAAGTGATCCAAATATAAATAAATAAGTACATATGCAGATTTGGTGAATTCTCTGCCAAACGCGACCGTTAACACCTCGGGCAGGCTTGGATAAGTTTGGACAACTTGGTTGACTCATAGTCTTAAACAAATTCCGCCTCAGGAAATGAAAAAGTCGTCAATAAATATTGTTTAACATAT
>JBBPMO010001201.1:0-11699 GCA_038090315.1 Xanthoconium stramineum
GGAAAGGGTGAGCATCATCATTGTCTGTATTGTTGATGATGTTATTGTTGCTGTGTCATTGTCATTGTCTAAGAGTGAGGGTGTGAGAGGAAGGGAGAGGGCAAGTGGTCTGTGGGTGATAGTAGTATAAAAAAGATAAAATGTGCTTTTGTTTTGGGGGTGGTAAACAATATGGTCATTGTCATCATGTTATCTTTGTTGTTTTTGTATTGTCACCATCAATGTCATTCTGTTTTCACTGTTGTTGCTGGTATCTGGATCCAAAGTTGAAGGTTGTAGGACTGAACATGGAGACTCATGCAATGAATGTGGTGTGGCTGTGGTGCACTCAGTGTCATGCTGCACCACAATACAACAAAAATACCTACAATAGCTGTAGCCAGTGTGTAGTTAGTGTAGAAATTTGAAAAAGACTACCAGGTCTGGACCATGCTTGTTGGTGTAGACTTCAAAGACAGTCGAACTGGTGCTCAGCCAGCATGATGAACAATGAGTAACTACTCTAAAACATGTTTCCCTGCCTCTCCTGTACAATCCTTGATCCTTGTGCCCAACATCCTCTAGTGTGGTTAGTTGACATGTTAGAAGCACCCCTGTAATCTCTGCCCCAGCTTGATGGAGAGAAAATGTTGAGGGTCATGCCTGAGAGTGATGAGAGTGATGTAGTCACTAGGTTACAAATGAAGAAAGAAAAGCTTATCTAATGCAGTGTGCAGCAAGATAGCATGTGATGAATTCAGTTACATGTAACTTATACATGTGATCACCTGCCTTATCATTTGGGAAAACAGTGACAGTGACTCAATTTGGCTATGGTAGTTTCCTACAAGATTATGCCCAAGTACTGAGTACTGAGACCCTACATTGGAGGCACCTACTCTCAGCCAAAGGTGAAACTGCGACTGCCTCCATTACTTCTTTAACTAATAACATTCCATTCAGTATGTTTGTCAGATCATTCAGGCAGTAATCTCGCAGCTTCCAAGGGGTTTAGTTGGTTTTATTTATTTATTTATTTACTTAACATTCATTTACCAGGAAGCATGACATTGGTTTTTTTGCAGCAAAGGCATCTGGAAGTTGAAAGAACAACCAAGCCCCATGTCACAGAGTTTATCTTCTTGAGCAATTTCAATCAATTGTTGCTTAAGATATAATGACAACAAGACAGGCTTAAGGATTACTGACCAGTATATTACAGTCATTCCAACTAGCTCACTTCAGTTTCCTTACTAATTGTCCTATGGGGTGTCAATCGACCTACCAATGATGAATGATATCCTGCATGTGAGAACAAATGGCCCCTCATTGAAACAAGATTAACTATAGACCAACCTCAATATGTTGCATGATTTGCCACAGTCCTATATTGACTCAATGTTGTTTGAGATACTTCCCATCCAATACACCTTGTGGTATATATGTTTCTTCTTCATCTGCAACCATTACAAGAAAATGAGGTGGCACACAAATCTACCCTGCTGGACAAGCATGCTATCATCAGTGTATTACAGCACCCTATGAGAAGTGCCAACCAACTATTGCATTTGGTACCTTTGGTGCCACTTGAACCACATCTATATATATATGTATAGTCATTCTCCATGCCTTATTGCACACATAGCCACTTATGAGGGCATTCACCCAACACATGACATCAATAAGTCTTGTCTCATCTTCATAACACTGTTGCATGAAGAAGAAGTTTTGTTTGAAGCAGCCTTACTTAGTAGGTAACAAAGCCAACCACATGCTGCATAATGTGTTAGGTGTTAACAAGTACTGCCACATTGTCTGTGGTGATATTATGGCTTTCTGTTCTATTGCAAGGACTACATGGAATTGTCAAGGTGCACACCTCTCAACAGGTCCATTGGATTAGGCCGACATTGTCTGATGCCAAATTCTTTTCATGATGTGAGGGCAGGGAAGTTTTCTTTCCTCTGTTACTAAGTAGTACTCTTGCCATGGCATATATGTAGGACCTGGTCATCCACCCATCCAATGGTGTAAGTGTCCCACCATCTAGATCATTCCCCATTGTCCCAGGTATGCTGCTGGAGATGACACAAGTTTGCTGGTACTGGATTTGAGCAGGTGGGAAGGAAGCATATGCCAGCAAGGATGCATGTGCAATGAAACTGGGGGTCGCTATCCCTTGTTATTGCATTGTTGGAAACAGACAGGGCACATCATTGTTCTCAGTTGTAGGTCTCATGTGATCATCAAGCAGAGGGTGACGGCAAGGGGATCATCCGGTGAGGGCATGTAGTGTATTGCTTATGTCTATATATAGCTAACCCAAGATTGCAACAAAGAGTTATTCTTCTCCTTCTCCTCTTATCTTACTATTTCATCTGGTCAACTCACTCATTATCACAAGTTCAAACACTGGTTGGATCCCCACACCTTTGAAAACTCTACATCATTTGAATGGCCAGACCATGTGAGATGGTTTGGTGAGCAGTTGCAGGTGCTAATGAGATGCATGAGAAGATAATTAGCATGCCAAGGTCATCAACAATCAATTACAAATCATTGAAAATTGTATACATCAAAACCAGTGAGAAGGGGCCAAGAGCTTTGGCCTGTGCCAATGATGAGAAAATTCAGATCAATAGGCTGGGCTTGTGGCTGACAGGGGGTTGCTTGCTGTACCCAGTGAGCAATGTGGGGGGAAGGAGTACAGAATAAAATACTTTGCAATTGGGGTGGATGGGCAGCCAAAATGGATTCATTTGTATGATATGCTACCATCTTATGCTTAGCTAGGGAACATGACTGGATCAGTCAGTGGATGCCTATGCTGTGCAGCTATTCCTGGAGGACTAGGCAGCTTGCTTTGTTAACAGGCTGGAATGCTTACAGATGGTGATAATCTCCATGCTTCATACCCATAACTGGAACTGTCGCTTTGGAAGCAGTGGTAGATATGGCATTGCTTATTCTGCAGAGAATACAGGAGTGGGGGAATTGAATACAGTGGAGAGATGGAAAAAAGTGCCCTGGAATGTAACTGGTGAAGTGATGTGCACACTTCTATGCTGGGAAGGAGAAGCAATCAAATGAGCATGAACATGAAGGTTTATATCATAATGGTTTGGCAAAACACATGAGAGGCATCAATATAAACTGCTCTGGGATGATGATGGAGAGCAGCATCCAGGGGAAAATCTCTTGTAGTGGGCATAAGGGTTGATAGTGTCACAATGCTGCATCATTGTCTTAGCAGATTGATCACAACAGTAACAACACATTGTTGTTGTATGAGTGAAGGAAGGTGGGTATGTTACATATATATCTGGTCTGCTGTAGTTAGTTGCTGGATTCATTATTTTTTGGGTTGAATGTCACACACAGCCTGAAGTTCTTGCTTCTCTTGATTTGTAAATCATTTGTAAAGAAATTGGCTGGTTCTGTGAGCATATATTGAAGCTACAGGGAAATAAGCTAGTTTTAGTGACCCACAGCATCGGAATAATCTACTCATCCTTGCAATCCAGGACATTGTTCCAATAACAGTTGGTTGCACTCAATCTCGATGTAGGAGCCAAACTCAACATTATCATCAGATGGCCCAGAATTGATGCAAAATCACCAAACAATTTGTGTGCAAGACATCTGATATGATCACACTCTTCAACAATGTTGCTTTGCTAGTTTGTGCAGCTAACTATCTCTCCTGTGAAGATATGTAAAACATAGTTGGACAGGCATGGTTGGAAGTTGAAAGGTGGAAAGCTCAGTCTGTGGGATGGAGTATAGGTTAAAGTTGGAGGTGTATCACACAAAACGTGAGTGCTGGCTGACACGAAGACCACCTTTGCATACAAGCTCCACTATGATGTCAGGGAGCTTTGGACCAGGCTGAGTGCCCATTAGATAGAGGACCAACAATGTGTTCCCAAGGGAGACTCAGAACTAGGTATAGCTCTGGAAGCAACCTGGTAGAAGAACATCTTAGTAGTTCTGACATCATCTATTGACATGTGGCACCCTTCACTTTGTCAAACTGAGGAGATCGAGTGGTTGTGTCATTATGAGCTTCTCCAGGAAAGCAGTTTCTGTCATGTGGGGGATGTTTGATGCCCATGATGAATGCAATGCTTGGCACCCTCACATGAAAGATCAGATCTGTAAGGGCCAATCAACCCCACCAAGCCACATTAATGGATGCAGAGTATGTGAACCCATCATAACATTTCTCTAAGGTGTCCTGAAGATGCATCATGCATGATACTGGAGACTCCAGCATGTCCTCAACAATCAGAATGGATGCAGGATCAGCAAAATGAACACTGTTTTGCAAATCAATCACTGCAGCAAGAATGCCCCAGTGACTGCATTTCCACAAGAAAAAATGATGTAGGATCACCAAAATTGAGTGATTGCCACCAGCATGGCAGAGTTCTGATCACCACTGGTCCCCACACATTTAGAATATATGGAGGGCTTGCTTGGTGACTTGATCATATATTGACCAGGAAGGTGGAATGTAGTACAGTTGGACAGAGGTGAAGTATTCTTGTTCATTCCATCACATGTGGATCTTAGATGTCCAAGTGATGGCTGTCTACATAGTGGCCTCAGGCCAATGATGTTTTGAAAACCATATCAATGAGTGTCGGGATAAGGGTTCATTATATACTTGATATTGAGCATTCTGAGCTGTAAAGCCACTGAGAGGATCCCTCTGCAAACATCTAAGCCTGGACTGCCGTGAATTGGTGCTGGCTGTGTGGGACTATGCCATTTACATCATAAAACACCACTGGGATACTTGATACTGCACTAGAGACATTGAGTATTTTGTCAACACTCTACACTGGAAAAGCACTTCCTTCAAGGAGTAGTGGATAGATGCCTCATTGAAACAAGGAGTACCATGACCTCAAATAGCTTGATGTTTGTGTGGGTTCTGTTTTTGAATCACAGACCGAGTATTCCAGTTTGAATTGAGTCATAATCCTTTGCAACCTGGCATCAGGTTCTGGAGATTCAAGGAGGGATTAACTAGAAGGTGGGCTGGGTTATTTGAGGAGAATGTCGTGGCAGGGAGCAAGGAGGAATACCGCCATTGGTGGCATAGCAGGGATTGAGGAACCTAACGCCCAGTTAAGCATCAGTACCCAGGATTTATGTGAAGCAATGGTGCAATGGGGATTGCTGAGGAGCTAGGTTGGGGTGTCAAGAGGCTTGCTGAGGGTTGCACATTGCCTACCAACCAATGGGAGAAGGTCCAGAGTTTCTAACAGCAAAATCAGTCGCATGAATGGGGGTGTGTCACCTTGAAGGTCTGTCTTGGGTCCATTAGGAGGGCACCTCAGATGGTGGCACAGACCAGCAGGTTGCACTCATTCAAATCAAGTATTTCACTAACCTAGGCCCATGGATGGCTAGCCTGGAGTGCATGTCAGCCAGCCAATCCAATGGTTGTGGTTTGAGACCTCCACCAAGAGTATGTTGACAAAGTCATGAGCTAAAAGTGTTCGAACAACATGGCTGCCCATAAGATAGAGTGATGACTTGTCAGCCGGACCAGTATCCAATGTTGATTCACTGACTTGCACCCCAGAATATCTTGACCTGATGTAAGCAAATACCCTTATGGTTTGCCTTGCCTTGCCTTGCCTTTGCTGCTCTCTAAGAGTGCAGTGTTGCACATCTTGACCAATTGCTGCATAATCCATTGGACAATGTTAACATCAAGTTTTGGCAAGTAAGAGAGTATAACCAACCTCTTCTTCAGACATCTCTGCCTTGCAAGTACTTACCAATGTCACTGAATGCAAAGAGGAAACCACAATGTGACAGAGGGGCCCCTGACACCATTTACAAGTCCAATCAAACTCACCCACACATGAATATAAGCTCCCAAGTGTCATAATGATGATGCCAGAGGAATGGTCAGAGTGAAGGGGAAAGAGAACATACAAGCAGGTTCCAGAGGCCTTAGATGAGCCCAGCAGTGAAACAGGTGCACCAGATAAGCTCAAGGCCAGGTGGCCAGAGGGCAAGCTGTAATCGAAAATGAGTGAAATGGAATTGTGGCTGGTAACAAGGGAGCCAAGGTAGGGAGGGAGGTGGTGCTTGAGTATGCTCATGTAAAACAATGCTGAACACCAGTGACTGAGAAAGTTGAGAAAATAAACGAGATATACCAGTAATTCAATTGATCAGTATTATATAACTCAACAGCTTTAGTTTTCATGTGACCATGGCTTAATTTAGTGTCACATTAATCTCATGTATGAAATAACAAGGTCTGTTTCTGTAACAGATGTCAACCTTTACCACCCTTACTTTGTGTCCCACCAATGCCATTTTGCTCAATCTGTAAGCCACTGTCTTCTACCTACCGATGATCTGGCTATGACCTTGAGGCAATGAATAAAGGATTACAAACGAGAAGGAAGGAGGGCATAACCCTTCCCCTCCAAATCACTGCAAAAAGGATCCTGCTACAAACAGCTTATCAGTGTCCTGGTGTTCAAATTGATAGTCCTGCAATAACTGGGAGTGGCCAAGCATGAAAAAAAAAATTCCTGCCATTCTTGAAAGGTGATGGCAAGAGGGTACAATATAATGTGCTGGAAAAGGATCTCAAAGACCTTGCTAGCATCCCACAGTCTCTTCCCTCCACTGAGCTAGTGATATATTCCTGCCCAGGACTTTCATGGAATAAGCTGATTGTTATGAGAGATATGTAGATTATTTACACAAGGCTTTAATTGAGCTCATAGTACATGGAATATATTGCATTCTAATGCTCCTCACCAAATTGACCGATGTTCATGGTATGCACACTTACCTGAGGTGCTTGCAGCCTATCCTTTTGTTTGCACAGACATAGATCATTATATTGTTAGCATGACTGGTGGCAATCCTTAAGATTGTGGTGTGTTTTGTGGACTATTGAGTCAAGAAGGATGGAGGTAGTAGATATCCCCTCTTGGGGCATTGGGCCCCAGTGACTTATCTGGGATATTTATCTGGGATCCAAAAACTGGAGATACTCAAGATGCAGCTGCACTTGAGTAGGCTGATTGGGCCTCACTGCTACCATTCTGCTTTAATGTTAATGTGCTATATGGTGAAGTTATGAAAACAGCTTGGATTGACTTTACCATGACCTTGTTGTTGCACATTCTACCAGGTCAAGACTCATCATATCCATCCAGCCAAAAACCTCTCCGACCATGCCTACTTGGTCTTCACCAAACCTTGTGATCATATGTAGTGTTCTAAAGTCTGGTTATCAACCAGCAAAAAAAACCAGTAACTGAACCAGACTGAACCAGTTGCAACCAGCCCACAGTTCCCAGTCCTGGCCAAACATTGGTCAGTCACAGTCCAGTTGCCTTGCATTTGCACAGGTGGAAAAGACCTGTCTGCAACTGGTCTTTTGCAGCACTGATCACCTCAGAAAGTATGGATCTAAATTTATCTATTTATACTATGTAGCTACTACAAGTCTATACAATGTGTCAACATCCTCATCTTGTCATTCTCATCATTGCCAGGTCATCAATGCAGGTTGAGACATGTAGGGATGAGGTTAGGGCAATGCATCCTCCTTCTCATTGAAGTGTTGATGCTGTTGTTGAGTGAGAGTGAATGTACAAGTGGGTGCAAGCATGTTGTTGTCACCATTGCCATTGCTGTTATTCTTGCATCCTCACATTGTTGTCATCCTTGTGTCCTCACCTTGATGTTGTCCTTGCATTGACATCATCACCATTGTTGTCATCCTTGCACCCTTGTGTTGTCATGTAGTCATGGTCAACATTATTGTCATTGTGGTGGCATTGTCAACATTGAGTGTGTTGCTGTGGTCATTGCTGTCATCATTTTCATGTTGTTGTTGTGTCAAGAGGTGGCTTGTGGTGAGCTCAAATGATGCTGATGGACAAGTTGACATGAAGGTGAGGGTGACAAGGGAAAGTTGTTGTTGTCATGCCAAGATGGGGCTGTCATGTCAACATTGTTATTGTCACGTGGTGGGTGAGGATGAGGAGAGGGCAAGGACAAGGACAATGTATTGACATTGACATTGAGGGAAAGGAAGGGCAACAAGTCAATTTGTTGACTTTGAGGAAAAGGGAGTGTGAGAAAGTGAGCGTGAGAACAAGGGTGAGCATGGTGAGTCAATGTTGTCATCTTGTCATATTGTGGTGGGAGTACAAGTTGCTGCATGAGGTTGTTGTGAGTGGTCAGATACTATCATTCTATTTTGGTAATTGAAATAAGCCATGTCATGTATGACATACATTGCAGGAGGACTGGTTGGCATATGGTGTCATCATTGTGTGGACAGATGAATGACTGAGCAAGAGGTGTTGTGGTGGTGGTAGTTGTAGTAGTAGTTGTCAGCACACGATTGTTAGTTATAATGAATGTGATAAAAAATGTAAAAAAACTTTACACTCCTAGCAAAGACTGATTGTGACCAATTGCAGCTGTTCAGTGCAACTGCAGCAACCAATCTTGATTGATTGTGGTTGTGGTTGTGTGAATTTGAAGGCTTGTAAAGACTAGTCCAGTTGTGCACAAAAAGGGCAAAAAGACCAGACCAGACTGGACTTTTAAATACTAATCATATGTGATACAGCCATTGAGGCTTTGTGAGTTCTTGCTAACAATTACATTAATGTTCAGTCTCTGTAGTTCACAAATGTGACCAAAAAATGTGGGTGGGATCACATCACATTTTTCAAACATCCTCAGCAATAGTCAACTAAGCTCAACAACTCTTCTACATCCATAACCAATATTACATCTACAACATTAGCAACATTGGATGCATATTCAAGGGAGGAATAGTTTTCATTCAAAGGTGCAAAAAATTATAACATAATTTACTTGCCTTTTTGAAATAAGCAGGCAGTGGTTTTTAACCAGCAATTCAAGCCAGATCCATACAAAAAGCTTCACTTAAAATAAATGTTGGGCTATTTTTCAGCAATATCATAGCAGGCTTTTATGTAGGTATATAATATTCCTCCTTAGTATGGATGAATGGGAAACATTTCCTTTTCATGCAATGTTTCTGCTTCTGTTACAATCTTTTTCCTCTCTCATGTTTTCTTTCTTGTCTCAGTAGTATGTTGTCCTTACTTCTGTTTCGCTCCTCAATATGAGGAGGTTGATCATTACCTACTCACCTTTGGTCCTTTATCTTCTCCCTTGTTCCTTCCGCTCTAGCACTATGTCTTCTCACAGGACTATCTCCCCTCTGACTACTTCTCTCGTAGTGGTCACATGTCCCCATCCTTCCATATAGTTCTATGACCTTCTGGTTAGGTAATCTGAAGTACTTAAATACCTGCACAACCTGTATTCTTTCCTCATTCTTGTTCTATGCAATAACAGTGTCAGTCTTGCAATCCACAACTCGTCCGGTTGTGTTCCAGTCCCCTTGTCGCTTGTTCTTAACCCTGAAGACTTCCTTGAGGACACAGTGTCTCTTTGTGAGTACCTCCCTAAGAGTAAGTAAACCTGAGACCTTGAACATAAGTTTGTCGACTTGTGTAACAGCTTCTGTCAACTGACCAAATCCCTGTGCTGATTATTTCTCTGACTTGGCCAAGCTGTGAATTGCTGAGAGATCATGCATGTACTGCTTGGAACTCAGCTGCAAATTAGAATTCCAGAGTCCCCATCTAAACTGTTAATGGGCAACACAGATTTCAAATGGCTGCTGATTCCCAAGCTGTTGCTATGGCAATTCTTGTTGTGCTTGCAATCTGCATACAGTCCTTGCTTAGCCCAGTCCTTGCTTAGCCACTCCTTGCACAGGCCAACCAATTGGCATCAATGCTATTGGTAAGGTGACCTCTATTTTAGCTTCAGCATTCCTGATGAGGGGGGCAGAACTGCTCCTGTTTTTGGAGATTCCAGTCTATGATGTTTATGAATTGGAAAAGGGAGTGATGACACCATCTGCGCAGGCTGCACCTTGGCCAGATGACTTGTGAAGGTGAGAGGAAACCTGTGCACTTGACATCATTGCATACATGTTTGAAATTGTGTGGATGTTTGGAAGTAAGTGTGTGCAAGAAAGAAATTGACAAGCATGCCAGTGGAGTTCAACTGCAAGAAATGACCTTTTTGCGCACAATGCAAATGCCATCCTTGTCATTGGCATGGAGGATGTTGCAAAAAGCATTTTTGAAAGTGTAGTTGAGGAAGTTGATGGGCATGCATGTCTCTGGATTGTGACAGTCATAGATATAATGGAATCATTGACAGTCTCTGGGAAGCCCATTCCATTTATGCACTTTGAGGAAGCTGAGGAAATGAAAAAGTTGAGTTAAGTGGCAGTGTATGGCTAAAGAAGAAATGCCTGATGTGGGTTGTGACAGAGAAGACGGAATGTTTGATGTGATTGTATCGATGGTTCCTAAGATTTTTAGGAGTCTTTCTGACATGGCACAGTTGGAAACAACATGCTGGTTCTGGCTGCATGATATTGTCAGAACACAAGGGAGGTTGAGTGACCCAGTTAGGTTGGTGATCACTGAAACTTTTGTAAGGAGCCTTGATGTGAATTTGGTGGATGTCTCTAGAGGCCTTGCCAGGCCTGTAGCTGAGGAATGAAAGTGGTCAGCAAGGAAAGGGACAGACAGACACAGATTCATGCATTTCAAGAAGTCTGCAACAATTGAAAAGATGATGCAGGATCAAACAACTCATGATATGTTGACATGGTGCTCATGGATGGGTTTAGATAGGCATTGAGTGGATGATGAACAAGCCACTCATTCACGTGCCTATACACTATATGGCCCAATGTGGGTCAATCTCCATGTGAACCATTTGTGGGCAGACAAGGTGTAAAAGGTGGTGTTGCTTCATTGCCAGAGGCATTTGAGGGAGGAGAAGCCCTTGACTGGGGAGTTGTGAAAGGGGGCAACTTGATTGGGCCTGTTGATATCCCACATTGTGGTTATAGCTGGCAGCTTCTATCTGATCCTGCTGGAGGGATGGGCATTGACAAGGATATCATGGGCACCATCATTGATGTCTGTGATGTCAAATGACTTGCCCAACATGAAGGTCATTGGCTACTGCTGCAGAGAGGAGTTAGCACAGATACAAGAAAGGAGTGCACATGGCAAACAGGATCATAGTGGTTCTATATAATGGGGCATTGGACAGCCATTGATTTGGAAGTACTAGATTGAAAGGTCAATAGAATGAGAGTGTGTTGCATTCATAAACAGCAGTGGTTGAGTGAAGTAAGAGCTGAAGTGGCAAGGATAGGCAAGTTAGAGATCCAAATGGTTGTAACAACATAGGTTCGAACTGAATGTCATGCCTCAACTTCTAGACTTGTCTAGATAAGAAGGAAACACAAGATTGGATGAAGTCAGGGATCTACATGGGTTTTTGGCAACATTGAGAGAGTGTCTAGGACATGCAAACATGGTGGAGAAGTGAGAGAGATGAAGTAGCTTGAGAGCATGCATTGTTTCAAGGCATGGATGAATAGTTGGCACAATGATAACTTATGGTAGGACATTTGTTGCCCATTGGTTGAAAAAACAAATGACCAGCGAGTGTATTACAGGCACACACAAGTTAGTATAATAAGTATATATGGAGCATCAAGAAAATGAAAGTAGGGCTTGCCTCCATAGCATGCTGACCAGACATATATTATCCTGGTCACCTTTTGTTTTAGAGATAGTTCCATG
>JBBPMO010001202.1:0-11685 GCA_038090315.1 Xanthoconium stramineum
CCGGTAGCAAGGAGAACGCCAAAGCCCAGTTTGACATGGTGCTGAGCGGGAGACCCCTGGAAGTCAACGCCGCTGGACGCAAAGGCAAATACAGTCTCGAGGTGCGTTCTTCTGGTCCATCGCCAGCAGCCTTTTTCTCATCACGACGTCACAGAACGCCTTACACATCCGGACGAACGCCGCCATGGATGCTCTAGAACAGAACCGATCTCTGTAAACGTACACCGTGGTAGTGCCCACATCCCGAGTTGACGGACAGCTCACCGACCATAATGCATATATAATTGCTCTGCTGATCTATTTACCCTGGACAGTCTGTTGTACTTGGCCTAATTACCTAGATCTAGCAGCGTTCTTGGATCGTTCTTGCTGTTGTTTGTCCGGTTTCGTTGGATGTGCATTCCCAACGGTCGTGACTGTCTAACAGTGCGAATGCGCGCCTGGATGTGGATGATGTGCGGGGGTGGTAGCGACAGATATCTGCTGTTTCTGCCACCAACAAGCAGGTCCAAACGTTGTCGAGAATTACGGCGAGATCCTTTCTGTATACAACTTGCAACCGTGGGTCGAGTCAATAACAAGTATTGGATGAAACTATAACACGGCGTGGCATGCGATTAACCTTGAAATTGCAGTCAGGGATAGGAACGACTTGATAAACTTGGATTTCTCGGGAGCAGGAATGATTGTGCCAGGAAGAACACGCTTCTCTTTGTGTCGGTGCTCGGGGGAGAGGTCGAGGTTTATCCATATGTATACCAGCACTCGTATTCCTTTTCATGGATTTGCACCCCGCGACCGATAACATGAGAAGCATATTGGTTGGCAGCATTTTCTGGTCGCAAACGGCATCGAGGTAAGCTCTGCCACGAAATACATCGTCCTACATCTTGACAAACCCATCGTCTGCTTGAAGCTCTGCAAAAATTGCTTGAGTTCATTGCCCTTGGTACGGCATTTTCTGAGCGCCCACAGGGTGTCGCCAGAGCCCCTGGAGCTGCAGAGCGATGGAAATGGTGTTATGTAAAAGACTGCACCGGGGGGCCTTGAAATTCAAGCTGCCACTGTTTTCCAACCTCGTCTGACCATACCAGGCTTAACGGTCGAGATGAGCGTATGGTCCGACAAATGCAGCACAGGAGTTGTCCCCATTCATTGCATCATCTGGCCTATCTATACCGTTCCTGTTCACGTATGGAGGGTAGCGTGCCGCACTTATTTCGCTGGCCCAGTCGAGGTCAATGAGTAGGGGTTGGAACGTCCCAAAACCTTCCCTCACTCCGAGGGAAACGGAAGAAAAAGAGTTGCAAGAGTGCATATACGCTGGCATGCGACCGGACTGAAATCGACGGAATTACCGTCCTCGACGTGAGAGTATCGTACAGCGACGAGCTGGTCGAGGAATATGATGTTGGGATTCAGGATCGTGTCTTTGCCGTTGTTGGCAATGCAGCAGAGCCCAAGACCCATAGAAGAGCTGCAGCCAGGGCCACCGTTAAGCCTCATGACGACCGGCGCATCTTTCGGCGAGTTTCGGGCTCGTCAAAGAGCCTGGGAAGTCATGTCGTGGCCGTGTCAGATTGACTGCGGAACTTGGGCGGGTATGGGACGCACCAAAAAGAAGAGATGTTTGTCGTCGGTGAGATTGAGGTATCCGGTAGATTGCTTGACGTCCGGATGGCACAGCGTAGGCTCAGTAATCCTCAACCGATACAGTAGTCAGAAAAGTGTGGGTGCTGGACCAGCTCGTCAGTCGTTAGAACAATGTCGCACAATCCGGCGTGATGTCAACAAGCGTGACAGATCACCTTGCTTGTCACCTTGCTTGACAAGGTTTCTATCGCACCCCAAAAGTCAGCCCCTGTCTCCTGGAGACTGCCGAGTAAACAAGTAAAAATAAATAAACAGATATCTGCAATTCCAAACTCAAGTACTCATTACTCGTTATCAAACTCCGGATCCCATCAATCAATCAATCGATCAATGTCTTAGCTTGCGTCCTGGCCCATCTCCTTCCGCCATTCCAACGTTTGCTCGTTTAGCTCCTCAAGCCCGTCATTTTCTGCAAGCAACTCTACCCTGTGCCCCTTCTGGGAAAGTGCGTCGTTAAAGTCACATAGCAGCCTAATAGTTGAGTGTCCTGAACTCTGAGATAGCGCAACATAAAGATTAAACAATGCTAGGCCACCCGTTGGTGGTGTCGCAATGTCCACGATCACTGTGGGAATAGTCTGTCCCTGTGCACGATAATCCGTGAACCCGTAAGCTGCAGTCAGAAACTGGCATCAACGGACGGTGTGTGTAATGGTTTTGCCTTCGGGTGACTTGCACTTAATTTTTGGATGCTGGTTCTACAGGAATGACGGACTCGTCCAAGTCCTTCAACTACGTTGCTCGGGTGCGATTGAGTTTCACCAAGTGGGCGATGACAACGACTGTCGAGCGCGTACCAAGCGTGTCGACGAAACCCGGACAACGAGCACATGACCTGGAAGTCCCTCGTGCGGCCATGCCGTCGCCCATACACAAGGCGTCAATGAACCTCCAGTGACCAGCCAACTAGTCCCGGGTCCACTACACCACCGCTGACGTCGCAAACCCATACACAACATGCGCAGAGCGCACAAGGCCAGCGGACGGGTCGCAGGATCCACTGGACCAGCTTGAACCACTCTGGGTAGTGGCAAGCAACAAGGTCGAGAGGGAGACGGCCGACGAAGATTGTCGAGTGCACGAGCGCGTCGACGACGAAACCAGTCGGGTGACGACGTCGAAGGACGAACCACGACGACGACACCATACATACCCCCGAGAACGCCGCTCGAGGGGGAGTTCACACCACAGGCGAGCAACGGTAGCGCTGAGCTGACCATACGTGAACCAGACGAGGCCAAGGCCGCTCAGGACCATGGCCAGCAGCCGACGACCAGCGCATGAAGCGCGTCGCGCAACCATCCAGCCGACACGGAGACCATGACGGATCCAGCGAGACCGTCGGGGACCCTGCGGACGCAACGGGCGACGACGAGCGTCATCCGGATGAGTGCACAGAGCCGCCCGACAAGCCCGAGGGCATGGGATGGCGAGATGGCAAGCAGAAGGTCGAGGAAGTCAAGGCGGCCGAGGTTGGGATGGCGAGATGGCAAGCAGAAGGTCGAGGAAGTCAAGGCGGCCGAGGTTGGGATGTCGAGAGTGCAGGTGGCACGGACGACGATGACAAAACGCGTCAACCTGGGAAACTCACCAGACCACCAGAACGCGCAGAGTCACCTGACGGAGCGCACGAACCAGCACGCCAACTCGTAGGCAGAAGGCAAGAACGCGTCGCACACGAGCGCGCAGACGCACAGACCAACAGGGAGGTCGTAGGCACAGGCCGAGACGAGACGGACGAGATGGAGAGGTCGACGACATGTCGAGAACCGTCGTTTGAGGGGGAGAGAAGAAGTGAAGCGCGACCACGTCGGGGCGATCGACGCCGCGAGCTGACGAACACGATCAGCGCGACGAACCAAGTCTCAACGACATACCTGTGGATCCCCCAGATCCTCCTCCTCCACCTGATGAGCCCACGAACCCACAGAACGAACCCCCGAGCATTGAGCTCAAGGGGAAGAAGAAGCCATGTCCGAGCTTCGACGAGACGTGTACCAGCCATGAAGCGGACGCGCCGAGAGCGTCAGAGAGTGCCGAGGACGCTATGGATAGGCCAAGGAAGTTGCGAACCACGTCAGAACATGTTGGAGAACAGTCGGAGCAGGGGGAGCAAGAGAACTCACCCGGGAGAGCTCCAGACGAGCCAGACGAGCCAGGCAGCGAAACGGCTGTACCATGCGAGCCCCAGGACCACCAGAGAAGCCTTGAGGGCGATGGGAAGCGGTGCGACGACGCAACAAACGCGTCATGTCGAGATAGAAGGCCAGGTGGCCAGGTGGAGCTGCAGGAGGCGTCGAGCGCGATTGGGACCCTCAAACGGTTGTCGAAGACGCCGATTATGATGGGCTACACCCCAGGAGTGACGAGAACGAGCGCGTCGTCGAAACGAACGCGCTACGTCGAGTTGGAGGTCCAGAGGGCCGGCCTAGAGGGTGACCAGGAGCCGATGGAAGCCATCAAGCGGGATCGGAAGCGCCAGAGCGATGGTGATGACAGCTGGGTAGCTGGGAGACGAGGCCAGATGGACGGCGCAGCGAGCGGCGCACGCTACAGCTCAAAACGAGCTGGAACGCGACTGCTAGCTGGATACCAGGCGAGTCAGCACGGACGGTACGAGCGCAACACGAGCGACATACCTAGGCCGTCCACACCATTCCTAGACGATCTCAGGTGACTTCAGACCCACTGACCATCCGAACTCACCACGTTGCCAGGACGGATTAAACCCCGTGAGCTAGAAGTGTCAGCAACCCAGGAGGACCTACCAGGTGACACGGGCGAATCAAACCGATCGGACACGTTGTATGTGGCCCAGAGATAACCCAGGAGCGACCCCAGGGCGCAATACACGAAGACGGCGGTGTTGGGGTCGATCGAAGACGAGCGCGCGCACTTGGACAGTGCAACCACAGCCGGGCCGCGACTTTCCAAATCGGGCAACCACGCCAGCGCAGCGCGACATGACCTCACTGGACACACTACGGACTACATACGATACATTCGTTTTACAAACCTCCTGGTATGCTTTCATTTATTTCTATCTTTTATCCACTAGGACAAACGCTTACATCCAGTCTTCACATTCCCTTGTAATAATCCAATAGTTTTTTTCAAGCTTATTTAGCTTCGAAATGAATATGTGAGAGTCTCATCATCTAAGGTTGTAAGGAGTGGCTCTTTTCTGGTCCATCTGTTTTACACCAATCTATATGTCATGAGGTCACGCCGCGACGCGATCTGTCACAGACCCATTTACGCATGACACGCGTAATTGGCTGTCACGCGTTCCACCCTCTGGACCCTCATCGTGATTCGTGATGGACGACCACAACAACCCCCGCCCCCAGAAACAGCAGCGCACGGACAACGTGGACAATTCCGTGCTGCCACGCCATCATCGGCACCGCTGCAATCTCCGTCAATGTTCCGACCCCTACCTCCTCCTGTGCTCCTCCTCGCGCTCCCAGGGCTACTGGCCCTTCCACCCAGTCATGAGCAATACTCACTGTCGCTCTTTTTATCGCTCAGAGCGCTTAGAACGTGTCTTGAACTGAAAACGCTCACTCCGGACGTGGAGTGCCGAGCTTGGAGTGGTCTAGCCAAGATAGGACTCAGAGTTATCAATAGCGGTTTCATGGCCAGTGGAGGCCATGCCTGGGCGAGTGGAACAGGTGTGGAGGTGAGTCTTTCATCAAACAAGTGATCTCCGAGTCTGTACCCATACTATTCTGCAAGGTTGAGAAAGGCATCTCGAAGGGGGTACGTTCAGTCTTACTTTTTCCTCCATGTAAAAACTAAGATAGCTTTACAGCTCTTAATAGCACAAAAGGTGCGAGATCTGCACATATAGCCAAGTTTCTCCCATAAGTTCATTGATGAGTACTTTTTAGCATCCTTCTCTTCGTCCACTCTGCCACCACCTGTCACTCCTCAACGCACAGTTCGCGATTCAAAGTAACAACACTAAATATGCACGTGCACTGTTGCGGAGGCTCATAGCATCATTCATGACCTCGGATCCCCCTTCTCGTGTACATTGCTCATCTGGCCCTCATCACACATATGACATCGGCATCTCCTGTAAACTGTACAACCAATTCCGCTGCTCCCTCTGCGCCCGAACTACAAGCCGCACTCTCAGCTATCACAACACTCTTTACTCTCGCTGCGCAAAACAGACATTTAGCTATCGAGGATCTGGCGGCCGTCTTGCGTGTTAGGATCCTGGTTGGCGCTGGCCTGTGGGATCTAGTCGGTGATGCGCTTTCGGTTGCAGAAAAGGCGCTATAACTGGTGTTCCCCACGGAAGAGAAACCCATGAAAGGTCAAGAAGGCGACCCAGCAAAACCGGACGCTACGGAGGCCTTGATGAGATCATACTCGATAACGGCGCAAGACGTGCACAGCAGTGATTCTTCCCAGTCGCAGTCTCAAACAGTCGGCTCCCCTGCCACTACCTCTTCACCCGTAAAAGAACCGCCGTCCACTCCTAGTCCAAAGGCCATGGATAGCCTCACCCTTGCCCTCACTGCGCACCTTCTGACCTTAGGTGTCACTTTCCATACACACGGAGGCCGTGCGCGTGCAGCTGATGCTCGACTGGCCGCCTTACATGCCCTAATGGATGGTGGTGCGCTAGTAGGTGGTGCTGATTCAGATGGTCTAGTGGAAGTACGCCTCATCTCCGTTGCCCTGCTCACCTTTGCTGACTTTACCACCAGATCCCCCTTCCGGGACACAATTCCATTTTCTACAGACGACCCATCCATACGTTTTATTTCTACTCACATTTCTTGTCTCTGCTGTTGTGAAACAGGATCATAATGTTGCCACACGAAAGTCTGATGCTTTCGATCTCATCCGTCACATAAATGGATCGTGACATTCCATTTCCTTGGGGACTTTGGCACCCTTGAAATGAAAGGCCATTCCATGTGAAGATCTCGCGTACCGCTCAAAGAAAAAGGGTGACTTTGGAGAGTTTCGCTTCAGAGTGGTTTGGAACACGCCATTCGCAGTGATCGAGGCTTTTCGTCCATTTGGCCCTCCCACGGATGTGTTGCATGTCATGTTCCTTGACGGGCACCTTGGAGACTAGACCGTATGTGGCACGTGCAACCGTCGTGGTGACGTTACGATTATCACGATCGACATGAGAAGATACCGCCACATGGGCAACTGCTTTTGCTTTGTTGCTAGCAAAAATGAAAGGTGTCGGCAAGATCGCCAGAGGTTCCGGGTTCCGTTTCCGGAATGGCTTCCGGGACCCTCCAGACCCTCGGAACGACCGGAACACTCGGAACCCTACTCCAACCTGCACTCCACCGTTATTGCATACGACATCAAATAAATGAGCGGTAAGTAAAGAAGCATCGAGGTGCAAAGTTCTAGAGGATCTGATACACTTAATCCAGGGTCCTGGAAGGATAAGGGGGATCGGAAGTGCTCGGAAGGCACGGTTGCGTACCGTTAGGCTTCTGGGGTTGGATGACCGTCATGATTCGTTGAGTATAAGAAGGAACACATCCTTTCGTGGCGCATCGTTCCATAAGCTATGAGGTTCGGGATGCATGAGCCTTTGTCTCATAAGTTCAGAGGTAGAAATACATAAATATGCGCTTAATGATGTATTTATGCTACCAGTCCACATTCCAGTGCTCACATAAAGGCTTCCAGTGCCAGCGTGCCTGAAGATGCTTCCTTGCCATTTCCACGGTCCTGTGCGGAATTGTAATTCCAAGGCCTTGGGAGAGATATCTACCTTGATGCAAGGTAGACGCCCGAGGGGCCACAGTTCCATGCAAGTGTTCCCCTTTAAACCACCTGCTAGAAATGAGTATGTATGGCCAAGGTATGACCGAAAAGAGCATCACTTGCCAGATGCAATTATCCCTGGTTTCCAACAGCTTTCCCCAGTGGGAAAAGCAAAAGTTGAACTCATCCTGCATGCAATTATTTTTGAACAGTTGGTACGCTACCGTCCAAGTCGCATCCTTGTCAAAGTGTTGCGGCGCTATGTAGTTCCAGCAGTGGTAGGCAGTCACTCCATAGTGGCCAAGCACATTTGCCTCCAACCCAAGGGCTTCCATTTCATGAACCACCGATGAAGCGTGTGGCTCAAGCTTTGCAAGAATGCACTCCATGTCCTGAAATAGGATGGCCGGGATTATTTTTCTAACCATGCACATGAGTGTGAAACAGACAGACCGATACATAGCTGAAAAGGGTGTGGACATCCTCCTGGGTTATGACCACGGTCGCAGGATAACAAGTATATCCATCCCCGGCTCGTCCTCCGGAGCCCTGTCGTGAACCTATGGGGTGCATAGCACCGTAATCCCAGTCCGAGAAAGCTTTCCGGCGCTTTAACTTGGGTGTGAGAATCCTTATCTTTGCTTGGTTTGCTGCCACCCGGCGAATCTCCTCCTCGTCCAGCAAGTGGAAAAGGACACCGGATACCTGTGCAGATTTAAAAACTTTACCAGCATATTTGAATTGAGGCTCAGGACTGACCTCCTCTCCAGTACAGGAATGGATCAAGCGGATCTCGAACTTCCCACAGCGGTCATAGATCTCCTGGTTGAACTTGAGGAGTTCTAGATTTATTTTTGTCAGTGGAACACATTCCTTTGTCTTTCCCTCCACGACATTTTTAGACATCTTATCAGAGATCGGTTAGACTTGACAGCCTGTAGAGATAGCATGAAACAATCGACATACCACAGGAGTTATTGAATCTTCTTCTTCAGGAATTATCAAATGGTTCTGCAGAGAACACTCCAATCCAGTCTCTTGGACAGGAATGTACTGAACACATTTCTTCTCATCATGTAAGTGTGTGCAAGACCGACATCGCTTCTCCATAGGATCCTGGTTCCGGTTTCGGTTGCGATGAGCCTCGACCTTCCATCTTTTGCGGTTGTCCCGTAGGATTTTGCTTAAGCTTAGGATGTCCCAGACGAGCGATGAGATATTCCATGCTGACCATGCCTTCTCATCGAGTCTGCATATGGCACTATACATGCCTTTGAAATCTGCTGGTTCAAACTGTGATGACGGTCAACATCCGATGTAGCCAAAGACAGTCGATTGCTTACATCCATCTCCTTGGTCTCTTCAATAGACAATAGAAGCCAGTCGAAACATGCGGCGATGAAATTATCCTCAGATGACAGGAAAAAGATGGAATGTGGCTTGACAGCCATTGGAATCATGTTCCGGTCGGAAATGAGCTGCACAAGCTTCCGTGGATTAATCCGGCTTGTCCTGCAGGGCTGCCTACACAGCTCTTCCATCTCTGTTAATATAATTTTCGAGTCTTTCATGTCGAATCCCGTGGTCAACGTAGCCAGGCAAAGCAACAGAGATTCCCTCCACTGGTACTTCCTGAAGCTAGTCTGCAGAAATGCAGAGTGGTTGTTGATCTTTATGGACTCCTTTGAAATCATGAGAATTGTTTTTGCCAGGCCTGACATCTGAGCAGGGATGCATATCAGGTCTCGGAAACACCGGAAACCGAAGAGAATATGGACTCGGAAGTGAAAAGTTCCGCTCACTCACGTGAATGAACGACTGTAAACTCTCCGTAAACCTCTTCCTCTTTCCTACTTCTCTCAGTTCGCGGAGAACCTGTACCGCAGGCTTTTCTGTATCCTGCATGTAGGAAATCCATGTCGATTGCCACATAAAGTGAGTTTGCGACGTTTCACCATCCAGAAATGACGACCCACCTCACATGGATTTTGTAAGAACTGCTCGAGCCTCCTTATCCATCCAACCACCAGTCCTTCCGGATCACTCGATGCGCTCGAAAACCATTCACAGCCATTTCGAGAACTTAGACCGTTCCCTACGTCGACTTCCGACTCCGATTCAGTGTCAGAAATATGATGGCTAGAACCCATCACGAATGGGTTCTCCCTCGCTTTGTGCTGTGATGAACCACCTTTGTTATTCATTTCAACTCTAATGAAGCGACAAGCGACTTGCTTCAAATGCCTTCTGTGACTTCAAGCTCTGCTCCATGGGGAACTTGCCATCTGTCTCAGGTGCAACATCATCCATCATCTCCAGCCAGAGGTTCTGGCATACGATCAGTGCCCGGTCATCGGTGCCAAGGTCCTTCCAAGCCACACCGCATCCTTCCAGGTATGATTCCGCCAAGGTGGCCTGTGTTTCTGATAAAGCACTCTGTTCACATTCTGGATGAGGCTTGATCTCTTACCGCATCGGTGTCAAGGTTGAACTCATGTGAAACCTGTTCCTCCCACTTCCGGATTTCCTCGTCGGTTTCGCATGGAAAGAGTTTGCGCCTCATCACAATCCAGTACCAACTCTTGAAACAAAGATTGTCGAATGTGGTGAGCACAGACATGCTTACAAGTGGAACGAGTTCGAGTTTGATCCGATAAGATAGAAGCACGCTTGCAGGCACATCCCACGATGTAAGCTCCGCTTGTATTACGCTCTGGGCATTTTGCTATTCAGCCTTTTTTTTCCGTTGCAAAGAGCAGCTGTGCAGCTAGTTCAAACGCATCGATTTCCCGAGTGCACGATTCAAACTTAACCAGTTCAGACACTTGCAGAATGCTCCAGTTCCCGGAACGCACGGAAGGACCGGAAGTGTTTTTTTATTTATTTATTACTTTAGCTTAAGCCTTTGATATTCATTTGGTTACGACATTTGTTTTCACTTTCATTAATATGAAGTTCCGGGGCAACAATGAAAGTATATACCAGGCTGCTCCGGGTGGTCCAGCCCCATATGAGCGTGCCATGCCGCAGCTGCCACCGTTAACCATAACCCCAAGCCTAACCCAAACTAAAAAGGAAAGGAAAGAAGAAGGGTTTTCTTGTAGTTCCGCAGCTGCTGCCATGCCCACCCTGCGCTGCCTATTTGAAAACGATTCCGGTGCATCCGGTGGTCCCGGGATTTCCCCTCACCCCAAATACCTTGTAACCCGGAAGTGCCGGAACTTGTTAGGGTTGAAACTGTCGGGGTTTCAGAACTCTGGTTACGCTACTTGCAAATAATCACCTCAGTCGTGCTCACCGACTGAGGTTCAGGGAATTCTTGCCCTCTTGCATTCTGTCACTGATCTACAATCATCGAAACCATTGCTGCAATGACAACCAAATAATAATAGGTATTTTCCAGTGGTGACTAGGTCCAAGTGTGCCCAGAGTGCGTTGGAATAATTATGAGTCGGGTCCCTCTCTCACCTGTAGATAGCGCCAGTTCGGCTGCTGACATAACCCATAAAGGTTTTAAGCTCCGCCTGAAAGAAGATTTTCTCGTTGAAACTTCTCCTCGTCCGGCTTTTCGGTTTACCATGGGAGACAAAGCTACCAGACGTAGAGGCACCTACCCAGGAGGCAATGTGCTCACACGTTCAGGAGTTTTATCTACTTTCCATGTCAACCACGGCTCCAGCTTGGTTTCTGGGAAAGTTGAAAACGAATAGGACCTGACATGGAGGCACCTACCCAGGAGGCAACGTGTCAAAGTGTTCAGCGATTTTTTGTGTTCAGGCCCCTAGTAACTCTAGCTCGACCATCAGCGGCATCCGTCAAAGATGGTGTCTGAGGTATCTACTTCGGACTGGGCTCTGAAGCTGAGCCGGGCTTGAGTTCCATCCTGCAACATCTGCGGTATCTACCTAAGGTGTGTGAAGTGGCATCTGCCTTTCACGGCAGAGGAAATATAAGCAAGGGAACGAAAAAAAAAGTGCAAGGGGAACCAGGGACGGTTACTCTGGCCCAACCGTCTGTGGCATCTGTCAAAGAGGGGGTCTGAGGTATCTACTTCAGACCGGGCTTTGAGGCCGAAGCTGGGCTTGTATTCCATCCTGCAACATCTATGGTATCTACCTAAGGTGTGTGAAGTGGCATCTGCCTTTTCACGGCAGAGGGAATATAAGCAAGGAAATGAAAAAAAAAGTGAAGTGCAAGGGGAACCAGGGACGGTTACTCTGGCCCAACCGTCTGTGGCATCTGTCAAAGAGGGGGTCTGAGGTATCTACTTCAGAC
>JBBPMO010001203.1:0-11636 GCA_038090315.1 Xanthoconium stramineum
GATTATCATTGAGTGTGGAGTTGTTAGTGGATAGAAATTTATTCAAGGTTGGAATTTGATATTGATGGCAGTGAAAGATTGTAAAAACCACAGCAGAAAGAGAAGACAGAATATATAAATAAGTAAATTAGATAGAAAAGAAAAGAAAAGATACAATAGTGAGACAAAGTTGAGATTTGTTGTTTTTAAAGGAAGAGATGAAATAGTTTGAGGTAGCAAAGATTACATAATGAGAAAGAGAAAGAGAGAGAATGTATTGCACATTTTAGGAGGTCTCTGAAATGTGCAATACAAGGGGTAAGAATGAAAAAATAGAGGAAAGAAAGAGCTTTCAAATAAGTACTTATATGGGTGATTTAGTAGAGAAATGAAGGAGATAGCTAAGAAATGAAGGTATGTAGATATATAAATTGATACTGCAAGTGAGCTAAGCATTATCTGATATCATGCTAGTGAATAAATGAAGAATTCAGTGGATTATAGTGGATGATATACTTGGAAGAATAAAATAAAGTGAAAGCATAAGTGTTATGATTAGTTATCTGGATGGTCCAACATTGTAGTAACTCTGAACCTCCTCACCAGAAAAGGTGAACTGTGGAAGTGGACTTTCCTCCAACAAGCTGCCTTCAACAAACTCAAATGCATATCTTCTTCCACACCTGTTCTTCAAATTCCTGATGTCTCCTACTTATTCTCCATTATGACTGATGCCTTCCTCCTCGCCGCCAAAGCAATACTCCTACAAACTGATGCCAATGAGGATCTTCACACCTGTGCATACTTTTCCCAAACATTCTCCTCCACACAGTGAAACTATGACATCTATTATTAGAAACTCCTGGCTGTCATCCTCATCTTAGAAGAGTGGTGTCAATACCTTCAAGGGATCCAACACCCCATAACCATCATTACTGACCATAAAAACCTGTCATATATAAGAGATTCTTGCAAACTATCGAGATGACAGGCAAGGTGGTCATTATTCCTCCCAGACTTCAACATTATCTGGCAAGTTACACCCAGAACACAAATGGTCCCAGCTGATGCCCTCTCTAGAAGAGACATGGTAGACACCTCTCTAGACAACACTGACACCACCATCTGTTCTGAATCCACGATCATCAGAGCCTTAGATCTTGCTCTCACTCAACATGTCCAAGCCTTGTCTGCCTCAGACCCCTTAGTTTTATGTGCTATTGGAAACTTATGCACAGACACACCACTTTTTTCCCATTCCTTCATCAAGAACTGGACCTATGAAGGGGGTCACCTATACTACAAAGGTCGGATGTACATTTCCCTAACCACTCATCACATCCTTGTCTCTTTCCTACACTGAGTGACTTTCTGCAGGCAAAAATAAAGGGGAATGGAATAAAATAGAATAAATCTTGATAGAAAAGGAAGGGGTGCCTTAATGTTGAGTGTCATATGAAGGGTGTTTGAAATCAACCACCCTCAAATAAATCTTGGTCTGAAAATGTTACGGATTTCATGGCCCTGCACGATATACCATACATCTTCCTCTCCCCGGACCGTGCACCATATCTTTCCATCGACGAATTCCTCGCAGCACCAGACCAATTTCGGGACTTGTCCACATTCGTCCCAAGCGCCTCGTTCCCTTAGACGGAACTCCGTTCTATTCCTGGTTACATCTTCTTGTTTCACCTTTCTCGTCCAAATCCGTTTCGCTCTTCCACCAGTCCTTCGGTCCGCCAGTCTCCATTTCATATCTTGTATGTTTTCCTCTTTAGATTCCGCAGTCGCTATGCAGTACCAGCTCTTCGCTCCGTTTCCCCTTTCTATATTGTACGATTCCCTATCTCTTTTTCTCATTGGTTCAGCGCTGTGGTAGCCTACCCTGAACCCTACTTAGAGCTCCGATTCTCTCTCCGCTCTGTACTATATAGGGTCACTCGACCTCTTGTTTGTTCCTTAGCTAGTTCTACGCAATCCAGCCTAGTTTCTAGTCTTCCAAGGTTTGCCTTGAGACCCTCTGCTCAAAGCCTTCCCTCACCCGGAACGGCTCTCTTAGGACGTTGCGACTCTTCGTGAGATCCTCCCTAGGATACTCAATCTCAGTGCGAACTATATCTGGTAGGAGATTACTCAAGGACACTCCTGGTATACGAACGAAGGCTAGACACCAGACTGAAACGTAACAGAAAAGGGGATTTGAACTCCCTCAATAGATTATTTGCAATGTTTGTCGTCCATTTTGAGCAATAATACCTATGATATCACTTATGTTAGTGATGCTCAACCCTTCTCCTGCTGATTGTCTGCTACACCCTATAGGTACAAGTGACCTTAACTGAGTGGACAATACTGACTTTTTGCTGTATATAGACATGATCTGGCATTTCCAGGTACACAAGCCACTTACTTGATGCTGCTGTTCACTCAAACTTGGCCTTGGTGCTGGTCCACATGGTATCCACCAGCAGGAATGCAATGATATGCAGATTTTGTACATGCTGAGGTCCCTGCTGCTCCCAACCCTTTAGAACATAGAAAAAATAGTGTGTATGATTTCCAAAAAGCTCCATTCATTGTTTTCTTGACACTCAGCAGGACACAGGGCTGACAATGCTTGTCGCAAGAATGGAGAGCAACATAACAATTGATCATCAAGTGGACGAGTGCAACATATAAATACCAGCCATGTAGTTCAGCTGGTGAGTCTATTATTGACATAAATTCTTCCCTCTCAATCTGAAATGTCCTACAGTCAAGAATCACCTCAACCTTCAAAATTTGATTGAATTACAATACAATAACCATTTATTTGTGACGCAAATGGTACTTGGATTCTGTATAGTGGTTTTGCTTTGGTCAGTAATTCCCACTTGATAAGTGGCTTTCTCTGATCCATTTATCATACTAGCCTCTGCCTCACACCTCTTTCCAGTCTAGTGGCCCAACCCAAGACCCCACTGCTTGCACTGACATCAACCACCAGTCTGGTGACTTACTGCCTCACTTCATGGAGGTATATATATTGAAATACTTGTAAACTCTTTTGGTGATTTTTTAGCAATGTAACCTTGGTCCAAACACCTGGACCTTGTCAATGCCCACTTCATTTCTGCACCCTGCTAACCACAGCAGTACTGCTCAACCTTCTTTCTTGTATTCTGCACAGTGTCAGCCTGACACTGCAAGCATTCCTCTTTCAGAGGGGCAAGATGAGGACTTTGTGGTCCCTCATGTTATCACTGAGTCACAGTGATATATTCCCTTTCCAAAGATTGCAGGCTTATGGCATTCAACAAAGGGTAAGAGTGAGAAGGCAAAATGCAAGGAAAAGGAGAATGTAGGTGCTGAGAGGCTGTAAAAGCATACCCATGCAATTGAGCTTGACAATGATGAAGACCCAAAGGTGAAGAAGTTCAAGAAGCAGTCCCATGTGGTTGAGTTTGATGATGACAACAATCTCCCAAAGGTCAAGTGTGGTCACCTCTAGTGTTACAATTTCCTTCCTTTCCCATGTTTCTTCCTCATTTCCATAGTATGCTGCCCATACTTACACTTTGCTCCGTTACATAAAGAGGTTGATCACTATCTACTTGCCTTTCCATCATATACTTCATCCCTACTTCTTCCACTCTAGTATCGACTCTCATTACAGGAGTGTTTTCTCCCTTGATTGTCTCTCTTGTGACAGTCACATGTTCCCTAACCTTCCATGTAGTTCTGTGACCTTCTTAGGTAATCCATAGTACTTAAATACTTGTCCAGCCTGTATCTCCTTTGCTTCATTCTTGTTCTATGCAATTACAGTATCAGTCTTATGAATCCACAACTCATCCAGTTGTGACTCAGTCCCCTTGTCTTTTGTTTTTAATTCCAACCTTTACTTTGAGAACATTGTGTCTCTTCATAAGTACCTCCCTCAGAGCTGTCGACTTGTGTAACACCCAGGGAGCCAATAACTACTCCATCAAGAACACCAATATGCTTCTGGACATTGTCAAGGATGAACTTCCTCTTGGACAGTGAGGCTGGACCATGGTGATGACTAGATACAATAAATGGGCCATGGAGTTTAGTTGACCCATTCGCAATCATCACTCCAAACAAAGTTCAAACCAGTATGCTAATATATACTCTCATACTCATGCTAATCATCCTTTGCAGCTGGTGAAAACCACAAAGTCAACTGAAACTGGTATCTGTCCCCCTGAGGTCAAACAAGTATTGATAAGCTGATCAACAAATGAGCTGGGACTCATGAGCTTGCCAACAGTGACTTTGACAATATTGGGAACAATATTAACTGGCCACCAAGTGATAAAGATGCCCTGCACCCTGAACCTTGTGTAGTGGTAGCACAGTCCAACTGTAATGAGGCCCCTGCCCCTCATCGCACCCATGGAGCTGCAGCTGCAGATTTATTGAGCTCTTTGTCACATGCATTTGATCCTACTATCCAAAGGGCTTGGGATGAGGACCAAGCCAACTGCTCTCTTGCTAACATCCAACTGTTGACTCTTTCACAGCAACTCCATGATTTGCAATTGACTAACGAGAAACTACATGGTCAACTGTTTGATCTATGCAACCACTTATATGAAGCACAGCAAGCAGCTGATCATGCAGAGATGCATCTTGAAGTGACATGTTCTATCCAGGGGCCAAACCATCAGGCTTCACAGAAGTACCAGAGGCCTGCAAAGAGAAATCAATTCTATTGGTGGTTTCCCGATGGGGGAAAGTTGAATGCATGGTTGTTGGATGATGATCTGACTAGCTGGGAGGTTGAGCCACTGGCAAGTGAAGGTTACAGTGGTAAAGACTTATGTGGGTTGAGTAACACCTGTATCCATGAACATTACTAACTCACCTTGATAGAGCACCCAAATGTAATGGACAATGACAACAAAAAATCATCTGGTGATACTTTGGAACTCTGATATGCTAGATTTGCTTGTACTCAAAGTTTACATACATGAAACTGTGCTACTTGATCTCATTTCTGCTGTTCTGAAACAACATTTCTTTGAATCCTGTCCATATTTCCATATCTTCTGCTGTTTCCTGCCAATATTGCATGTATACTGTATAAATTTGATTAATTCCAACTCTGATTGTGCAAAGGTTATGAAGTCACAAACAAATTTCAATCAAGTCACCATGTCTGTCATTGTCATTACAATCCAAAGGGATCCAAAGCTGTCCAAACAAACCTTAAATGGAATGCATACCCCATTTTGCAGTTTGCTGATATGAAAGCAATTCCCGATTGAACACTGCAGCTTCTTTGATCTGCTCAGGTGTTTCTCTAACCTGTTGACCATCCTTCAAAGGGGCCTGGATTTGTCCCTTGATGTCCACATTACCCTGCGGGAATGCAGTGTCAGCAATGATGTAGTAGTTGTCTGGTGTTTTTGTCCACAGCTTGTGGTAAATGGGTTGTGCAACATACAAATCATGCCAGCTTCCAGGTACATTTGTTCTTGCTGCAATGATGACACCTTCATGAGCTTGTTAGTGAGTAGATTCAACACAGTAGACAAGCAGGAGATCTACCTTGTGAGAAGAAAGCAATGACTAAACTGACAAAGTGCTCTGAAAGCCACCTATTGAATGTGGCATATTCAATCTCATCATCATTAGAAGTTTCAATGGGAACTTTTAGGCCATCAATGCTCCCAAATGCACCATGAAGGTGTGGATGGCATTGCTGGACAAGCCTTGACAGCTCCTCAAACTCTGCAGCTTGTGGCCAGGTTATTCAAGCTTCAGGCACTGTTTTGAGGGTTGCAAGCAGCATGTAAAGTCCAAATTTGATGTACCTAGATGGAGTGGGGGAAATGATTGCAAAGATCTGCTGCAAGCTGATCTCATGCATAGTTGAGTTCAGATAGTGCAACACTAGCCCAAGAGCACCAGCAGCATCCAATGAGTGTCAGTTAGGCCATGGATCACTGATTGAGTTTGTATCTAAGCACAAAATGGTTGTGGTGTATCAAATGGCAGAAAAGCCAGATGAGAGGATGTATTCAAAGGTATCCACATCAAAGCCCATTGTAGTGATGAAAGCTCTATTGTTCTGGCTATTATAAAGCCTCTGCCATGGAGTATCTCCACAAGGATCAGGAAGGAGTTGCACACAACAAAGATACAAGCAGTTTTGATGTTGTGCCTCAATTTGGGACTACCATGCAATCTCAACTCCTGTGATAATGGCAGTGGTAACTTTGAGTGCATTCTTGTACTCTTCATCTCCCATTTGTTCTTTTTCTTCATTGGCAACAGTAGAATCAATGAAGGTGTCCATGTCACTGTGAATGGAATTGGAATATTTTTTTTTCACACCCTGCAGAATGTTGAGGTACATAGACTATTGGATTATCAGCAATTTCAAATCATATTCATACTCCGGTTTATTCTATTTTACTGAATTTTGCCTATGGAAAGTCATCCACTCCTCACCCACTTTTGGATATGTGGGTCAGTTTTGCACAAAAACCTTTCTTGAGCAAGATTTCTGATGGCCAGGACTATTGACCTATGTTAACAAATTCATCAAAGGCTGCACTGTTTGCCAACAAAACAAAGTAAACACACACCTGGTTTGCCCACCCCTAAACCCTATCCCTTCCTTCTCCTCCCTTCCCTTCAAACAACTCTCTGTTGATTTTATCACTGATCTCTCTGACATCCAGGGCCTGAACTCTATCTTGGTTGTGGTTGACCACAGCCTTACAAAGGGGGTAATCATTATTCCTTGTTTCAAAACCATTGATGCCACTGGAGTTGGAAAACTCTTTTTCCTACATGTCTTCAATCGTTTTGGACTTCATGACTCACTTGTGTCTGACAGAGAACCCCAGTTTGCCTCTGCACTTGTAAGAGAATTGGCCAGACTCCTCAAATATGACATCAAACTTTCCACTGCCTACCACCCCCAGACTGATAGACAAATGGAACAAACCAATCAGGAGATCGAGACCTACCTTCACATATTCTGCACCAACAACCCCTGAAGCTGGCCCAATCTCCTCTCTACCACTGAGTTCCAACACAATTCTGCTCCTCATCACTCCACTAGAGTTTTCCTGTTCTTTCTCATGTTGGAATATAAATCCCAGGCCTATCTGCCTATCAGAAAGACCTTCCTTCCCACACTGGAAAACTGCTTGTTTGCCCTCAATGAAGCTCGAAAGGAAGCACTAGCAGCCCACAAGTCTACCCAGCAAATCATGAGGAAATGAACCACCAAGACCTTCACCCTGTGGAAAGTAGGGGATAAGGTATGGTTGGAGGCCACAAATCTCCACCTACAATACCCCTCCAGGAAACTCATTCCCAGACATCAGGGACCATTTGAAATCTCCCAGGTTCTATCCCCAATCATATACCACCTCTGGTTACCACCCACATGGAAAATTCATGATGTCTTGCATGCCTCCCTTCTTTCCCCATTCAAACAGACAAATATGCATGGTCAGAGCTTCGTATCACCACCCCTTGACTTGATCAGATCTGAAGAAGAATACAAAATGGAAGCCATCATTTTCCACAAGGGCCCTCCTGGCTGACAGAAGTACCTGACTGCATGGAAGGGATACCCCTCTTCAGAAAACACTTGGGAACTGGAAACCAACCTAAAACATGCCAAACAAATCCTCAAAGAATACAAAAGAACCACCATGTCTCTCTCCTGGAAGAAGCCCTCAACCCTGAAATCTAACTCTCTCCCTTGACCTGTCCATTGAACCGATATCTCCAAAATCCTAGGACTATCCCCATATCAACTCCAGTTTCTCTGATGACATAGTCTCCTCCTCGAACACATGTCCACACATTCCTGCTTTTGCTCCTACTTTGACTGTCCGATCCATGGTTAAATTCAGGAAGTGGCATCTCTTTGTGAGTACCCCCCTGGATGCACCCAGTCTGGATTCCACCTATTTGTTATGCTGCCCTCATGTTCATATTTACTCTACTCTCCACCTCCTATTATATCTATGAAAAATAATGCTATTTCCATGAAAACCCCCCAATACATGCAGGTTTTTCTGCTTGACCCTGAAAAATATGTCATCCATGTCTTCACCCTTCTCTTCTTCCTCATTGCCTTGTTCTCCTTCCTCTACCAAAATTTCTTTCTTACACTCTACCCCAGTGTATTCCTGTATTTTGCCCACCCCTGTAACCTTCACCATCTACATCATGGCCATCACCAACATTGCCATCCTATATGAAATCAAAAGACTCCCCCTCTATGAATCCAATACTATCTCCCAGGAACTTATTTGCTTGCTTCATGATACCTTTCACTTCCAATCCTATTATTCTCAAACCATCTTGATGACTGATCAAGCCCTACTCCTCATTGGAGGGGAACTTACCCAATGAACTTTCAACATCCTCCACCTTCATGGTTTTCACACCTATTTCACTTGCCTTTGACCTGAGGTACTTCTCCCTGTCTTCTCCCCCATCTTCCAATCCATGTCCCCCCATGACCAGGAACGGTATCAAGAGATAGTCACTTCCACCTCCACTGAACCTGTCATTGAGGCCATCCTGACCCCAATCCCCATTCCTCCACCCTATGCTCCTTCCTCCATCTCTTCACCTAGCTCCCTCACACCTTCCCTCACCTCATGAATTTTCTCCAGACCCACATCCCCTATAGAAATGCTCATCCCAGAGTCTGGCTTCTCTCAGGAAAACACCCTCCTCATCAGTTCTTATATTCAGCACTCCCCTCAAGGTAGATGAGTAATGTCTGCTTCTACTCAGATGTTACCTAGTGCCTATTTGAAACCTCCTGCTACACCCACCACCCAGTGCTTTCTTTGCCACAATAGAGGTCACTACCAAGAGAACTGCCCCTACTACCAATGTCCTCACTGTCATGAGGTGGCTTCTGGACACCCTTCACATTTGTGTATGCAGACTCAATGCTCCTTTTGCAAGCATTGGGGTCATTCTGACAGGGTCTGCCCACAATGAGTGTGTGGAGATTGCAATCAACCAGGCCACATTGTGGATGATTGTCCATTTTTGAACTTGTCCCTGGAACAAGCAGCCCACATCTATGGGGACAGAACACCTCTGTAATTCCCTCCAACAGGAGTCTATAGTTCTCAAGCCTGGAGCTTGAGTGTACAAGAGGGGTAATGTTACAATCAGTTACCTTGACAGTCTATCTTTCCTCTTATGTCACTCATCTCGTCATATATTCCCATTAGGACTCACTCAGTACTTGGAGGACCAATACATTTTCTCTGGCTCCTACCCCCATTCCACTTCTGCTCTTCTTCTCCTCATTGGGGTAGGTTCCTCTGATTGTTCATTGTTTTATGCATCACCTACTTCTTGATCTTCATGGACAGCCTTACCTCCATTAGATAGTTCTCTCACACTATCTCCATGTCCCCTATACCTCCCTTAGTTCTATGATGTTCCATGACATTCCATGCTTAGGCATCATCTAGTACTTATACCCACTGCCACATTAGTCTTTACACTTATTCTGCACAATACAAGGTATCTTGTAGTGTCCAAGTCTTACCTTGAGAACCCCCAGTACCTCTTCTGTCTGTCTTAACTCCTTTGGACATTGTGTCTCTTCATGAGCCCCTTCCTTAAGAAGTTTGTTTAAGACCATCCTCCAGTAGCAGATACTTTCTGCATAACAGACACAAGGATTGAGCTACTCCCTGACATGCAGGACCTTCCTGAGACTGAGGGTTACATGGGTGGTGTTGGCAATGGTCTTGGTCTTTGTGAGTTCTACTTCCACTTTATTGATTTCAAAGGCTTAATTTTCACAGAGGCTGAGCATCATGCTGCCCTAGATTCTCTCAACCAAGATGATTAACCTGTGAAGCCTATTGAATTAGATGTAGGCCCAGCTCTATGGGTGGACATGTTCTTGGATGAGAAAGATAAGGTAGATGAGGTAGATATTGGTTTTTAGTGTGTGCGTGCACTGTTATGCAGAAGGTATCCGCTGACTAGGGAACGGCCCGGGTACGATCTATCCTAAGGGAGGTACTCACAAAGAGATGCAACGTCCTTAGGAGAGACTTGGGCAATACTTAGAAACTAGGGAGTATGCCAAGGTGAAACGATGGGAAGTGTTGAGGTTCAAGGTAAGACTTGGATGCGACAAGATACCTTGTATTGTGTAGAATAAGCGTAAAGAAACAGTACAGCGGCAGGGAGGTATAAGTACTACAGGACACGTCATTGTAGAATACGATAGAACGACATAGAACTATGGTGAGTCATAGGGAACACGAGGCAACATAAGAGAATCGCCTAGAGGAGATAGTGCTGTCCACGGGGATCACAAAGAGGCAATGCGAGTAACAACAAGATCAGAAATGAGATCCTACCCCATTCAGGAAGCGAAGAGCAGAAGAGGAACAGGGGTAGGGGCATTCTGAGGAAAGGGCGCAAGAGAGAAAGTCTGGGGACCAAGGGAGAATACGTACCGGTCCTCCAGGTATTGGCATAGTTCTAATGGGAGCATATGATGGTAAGAGTAGCAAAGAAGAAAAGAGGTCCCTGAGAGATAGTCAATCATAACATTACCCCTCTTGTACACTTGAGCTCCTGGCTCAAGATCAATCGACTGCTCCCTGAGCAACTCATAAGGGGGTGCCATCTCCAAAGATGTGGGCTGCCTGTTCCGGGGTAAGGTTAGAAAATGGACAGTCATCTGCAATATGCCCAGGTTGATTGCAATCTCCGCACATGCGGCTTGGACAAGCTCTGTCGGAATGTTCCCAACACTTGCAAAAGGCACATCTGGTTCGGAGGCACAGATGTGAAGGGTGTCCAGGAGCCATCTCATGACAGTGGGGGCAACGGTAGGCCAGGCAATTCTCTCGGTAGTGACCCTTATTGTGGCAACGAAAACACTGGGTGTCTGGGGTTGCTGGAGGTTTCAGGAATACACTGGGCAGGGTCTGTGTAGGAGCAGAGACAATCCGATGTCCTGTAACCATTCGTTGAGAGTAGGTGTGGCAGAGTAAGGCATTTTCTTGAGAAAACCCTGTTTCTGGGATGAGAGTGGTAGTGGGAGAGGCAGGTCTGGAAGAGATTCGGGAAGCTAGAGACGCGGAGGGGGAACTAAGGCGAGAGGCTATGCGAGATGCGAGGGATCTGGTGAGTGAGGTAGGAGAAGAGACTGTGGCTGTGGAGGAGGGAGGTGGAACAGGAATGGGAGACAGAGTGACTTCGGTAACCAGTTCTACTGGTTCAGATGTGATGATCTCACGATATCTTTCCTGGTTGAAAGGAGACATCGACTGAAATATCGGAGAAAAGACGGGGAGTAGAGTGTCGGCGGGGAGGCGGGTGATGTAGGTGTGGAAGCCGTGTAGATGGAGGGTGTTCAGGGTACGACAGACTAGATCTCCGGTGATGAGAAGGAGGGCCTGGTCTGGATCGGGGGTGAACAAAGAGTAATACGATTGTAAACGAAGGGAGTCATGAAGGAGGCGGACGAGTTCCTGTGAGATGGCATTGGACTCATAGAAAGGGAGTTTTTCGAGTTCGTAAAGGACGGGGGCGTTGGTGACGACTGCGACGTAGAGGGTGTAGGTGACGGAGGTAGGCAAGACGCATGGATACACAGGGTGAGAGTGTAAGAAAGATAT
>JBBPMO010001204.1:0-11616 GCA_038090315.1 Xanthoconium stramineum
TCTATTGTTAGGTTGAAAAGTAGGCATGACAATGGGTCTCCTTGTCGTACACCTCGGGTAACTAGGTATGGTTCACTTAGTACACCGTTTATGATTACTGATGTTCTTGCATGTTTGTATAGGGAGGCTACTGTTTTGGTAAAGATATTTGGTAGTTTGAATGTTTTTAGGGTGTCGATCAGATACTTATGGTCTATTTTGTCATAGGCCTTTTCTTGGTCCAGCGCTACTATTGCTCCATTTTCTTCAGTATAGTCTGCATATGTGATCATCATTTCAGCAAGTCTTATTGGGTCGAAGATGGATCTATTGGGGACGAAGCCTAATTGATCGGGGTGGAGGAGTTTCCCAATGTGAGTAGCTAGTTGCATCACAAGTGCTTTCGTCATTGTCTTATAGTCCATGTTTAGTAGTGTGATCGGTCTGTAATTCTCTATTTTTGTTCTGTCCTTCTTTTTGTATAGTGGGCACATCCATCTGAAGGAAAAGTTCGTCTCCTCTTCCATGCCATTTATCTGAATGTTCTTAAAGACTTTTGTCATGCATCCTACTACATCAAAGGAAGGTTTATTTTGTTTCTCTAACATTCTGTGTTTGTCATGTATGGTTTTCCAGAGTTTGTACGGTAGGCCATCTATCCCTGTTGCAGTGCTGTTTTTGGACGACAAGAGGGCTGTGGCGGTTTGGTCATATGTGATTAGGTGGTGCATTTCTGTGTTGTCTTTGTTTAGTTTTTGCTGATCTGGTATTTGTGTTAGGGCTTGTATTATAGCAGCTTGGCAATCAGGATTGTCATGGTTTAGCAGTTCTTTGTGCTGCAGGTTTTCGTGGTGGTCATGCGCAATCCTTGCCATTTCGGAGGATCTGGTGGTGAGTCTGTTTTTCGTTGGGTCGTGTAAGGAATAAATTATTTCTCTAGGGCGTTTAGGAGTTTGTAGTTTTATCCAATACTTATTTATTTTTTCTCCTTTGTTTTGCCAGCGTGCTTGTGCTTGTGCTCGCATGTTTTTGTTCTTCTTGTTTTCTAGGTGACGGATTTTGTGTTGTAGTAGCGCGACATTAGATCGTTGGTTCTCATTGGTATCAAGTTCATCGTTCTGTTCTAGCTCTCTGATGTCTTGCTTTAGGGCTATGATCTTATTATTCATTTTGGCGAGTTGTCTCTTTGCTGTTCTCTCTGCGATCTCTGATATTTCTTTCTTAAACGTTGACCACAAGCGTTGTGGTTCCTTTGGTTCTTCGTGGGGTTGTGTTAGTTGGTTTTGTAGGATTATTCCTAGTTCTGTTACATTGTCCAGGAAGGATTCGTTGGTTAGTAGTGCGAGTGGTAGTGTCCATCTGCTGGGTCTGATGTATGGGGTTTTTGGTGGGACTATTCTAGTTAGTACCATTCTGTGATCTGATGGTATTATCGTGTCTGTGATGTTCCAGTTGTATGTTGATTTAGATATGGTGCGGTTGGTGTATATATGGTCTAGTCGTGACATGGAGTGGGTATTGCTAATGAAGGTAAATGCTCTCATGTTAGGGTTATCATGTCTCCACGCGTCTATGATTTGGAATTGTTCTTTGAAGTTGCGTAGTGCTTCTGTCGTGGTGTAGTCGTCTGGTCTTGGGGGTGAGCGGTCGAATTGGTCTTTGACAATGTTAAAGTCACCTAGCATGATGTTGATTGAGTGGTTTCCGAGGTCTGTTAGTTTCTGTTTTATTTTTCTCCAGAAGTCTGGGTGTTCGTGGTGGGCGTTTGGAGCATATATATTCAGTATCGTCAACTTATATTCATTGTGCCATTTGAGTGTCAGTAGTAGCACTCTGCCTGGGATGAGTTCTGTTATTGTTGCGTCGTGTGATCTTACACTCTCTTTATTTATCACAAAGGCGACTCCGGCTGATGCTC
Source organism: Xanthoconium stramineum (assembly GCA_038090315.1). Lineage (NCBI taxonomy): Eukaryota > Fungi > Basidiomycota > Agaricomycetes > Boletales > Boletaceae > Xanthoconium > Xanthoconium stramineum. Next base: position 1,898 of record JBBPMO010001204.1, read on the forward strand.
CTGGGTTTGTTGGGTTTTGTGAGTTGTGTATTGATAGTCATTTACCGTATAGGTTTTCTATTGTGGTGGTGTGGTGTGCTTCCAGGTGGGTTTCCTGTAGGCATAGTATTCCTATTCGTTGTTGGCGGAGTGTTCTATGTACGTCTGACCACTTAGATATTGGGTCGTTTGTTGAGGTTGATCGGGCAGATCGGCCTTTCATGTTTAGTGTTGCGATGAGCATGTTTGCTCGGGATCTGGGTTTCCCTTTTTGGGGGTCGCAGTTATTATTTATGGTCTGTTGGTTATTGGTTATTTGATGGTGGTCATCATTATGGGTGTTTGTTGATTGTGGCTGGTTATCTAGTTGCCGTGCCCAGTGAGGCATCCCACCTGCTGTCACTGCACGGATGTCCTCGAAGGAGGTCCCGGCAGCTGAGGATCGCCCTCCTCTTTCCATTTGGAGGTTCGAACCGATACCGACTAGAGACCTGATGTTTACAGAGGGGTGTTGTGGTGATGATGCAGTGGTCGAGTTACTAACGCCAACTTATGGCTGTTGGATGGCGTAGGGCAGGCATACCGGCCTGCCTCGGTGGTTTATGCACTGAATGTTTTGTTACCTAGCCCCGCAGCTTAGGTACTTATCATATTTAGTGCTTTGGGTCCTACCCAAGGGCACACCATGGCCTAAATAGGCTGCCCTTTGTGACTTGTTAGGTCGTGGGGCGCACTCTCGCTTTCCTGTCCCGTTAGACAGTCAGTATATTTGGGCGAAAGTGCCAGTTGCGTTTGACCTGCTTGCAGCCCTGGCTTGCAGGTTTGTGGGTTGTCTGGTTCCGTAACAGGCGGTTTACTCAGGCTGTTTCTCCCTATGGCTTTGTGTTTTCTGGCTTTTTGGTTTGGTTTTGACGTTTTTATTTTCTGCGTGATTTTTATTTTTAGTTGTTCCTATTGCCGCTTCTTCTTGGGTTTGTTTATGGGGTATCAAGAGCTTTCGATTGTCCGGTGGGGTTGGGCGGTACATATTTACTTTTTACGTACTGTGTAGCTTGGGATGTCTAGGTAGTTTGTAGGGAACATCGGCTTCAAGAGAGTGTATGAGTATCTATTTATCGATATCTGTTTTTGTGTATCTCAGTGAATGGGGGTTTGTATGTACGTCGTGGCTCTTATGTACCCAATTGTGATGTCTGTGTTTTAGTACGTTTATAGCGACACCTTATGAGCACTGTCTCGTCTGGTTGATCCTTCCCTTGTTGTTTTTCGGTTTCTGGTCAATTAGGGGCCCATTCCAGAATGGGACATTGGGGAATTCACATAGACCGCAGGGGTGTGAGATCGAGTGGCATAGTGAGCACCGGAACATCTTGGATGCACCTCCAACTCCGACGAGGGAGGAGGAGTACCTTAGGGAGGTGATGAAGAGTTTTATTGTGGTCCATGCTTGGGTGCATGACGTTGGTGATTCCGCAAGGATTACGAAGCGCAGGGTCGCTACACCACCTGCTGCTTTATAGTTCAGGAGTTCCACTTTGACGGAGTGGATGAATGCGTCTAGCTGTGGTTCTAGTCTGTCGATGTTCTGACCATTTTGGAAGAAGGGGTCCTCCTCCTGAAGGATGCTCCCCATGTAGTTTTTTATTTCGTTGTCCTTCCAAGTATCGACAACGATCTCCTGGATGATATTCACTCGATCTGTTGTGAAGCCAACAAGGATTGCGAGTAGCATAGGGAGAGTGCATTTGACGAGAGGTCTAGCCTTGAAGGTTAATTGGGAGGTGGACCATATTTTCTGGTTCAGTATCTTCTCGCGCATCTCTTCCGAGACTCCGTGGACTAGGAATACGTTTGGACAGGTGTTGATTGGTTGACCGATCATCGGGGAAGGTGGTGATACGGCGCAGTTGTTGTCTTTCGCCTCTATTGTGCTGGCTACGTCGTTGATGATGACTTTGATACGTGACGTCAGGATTGGGTTCATTTTGGTAGGGTTGCCCCCGTTGTAGTCAAAGACTTGTGCTACGAATTTAGGGGTCTGGATTTTGATCCAATCGATCTGCGCATTCTCGTTGAGGTCCTCTATCAAGTGACCCGGTGACGTGAGGTGGATGGTTGGGAATCCGTTTTCGGGGGTGGGTGTGTATTTCCCCAGCTTGGATTTCAAGACGTGCGCTGGGCTCGCGACCAGCCTGCGGTTTGCCTCTTTGACTCCGAGGTAGGACCTTAGTAGGTCTTCGTCTGAGAGGTCGGAGGTTAGGGTGGGGAGGGTGGGTGCGGGTAGCGTATTCATGTGCGCGTCTTGGGGTGGGGAGCTGGGTTTGGTGGACGTTATGGAGGGTTGTTTCGGGGGGATGGTCTGCGTAGGTGGTAGGGTAGGTAAGTCGTCGCCAGGGGGGGCGTTCCCTTGTGTCTTTGGGGTGGGGGGATCACTCGGGAGGAGTGTCCAAGGGGTAGAGTCTGGGTTTCGGTTCAGAGTGGGTGTGCTAGGGGGGGGAATGGAGTCATCTCCTAGGTTGGTTTCGTCGAATTCTTGTGAGAAGAATTGGGGCCCATTTGGTACGCGGGCAATGGGGTTGTGCCTTACGGCGTTGGCTGCGATTTTGGTGGAGGACTTTTCCTTTCCCATGGTAGAGGGGAGAAGGGGGGGATGGGAGCAGGTGGGTGTGTTGGTCGTGTTTATATGGTTCTGTTTCGGTATAGTCTTGTTTTGATTTTAAGGGTTGATGGGCTTTTTTGGGAGGGCGATTTGGTGGGGGGTGGGTGGTGGCGGTATCGGCTTCGTTGGGGGTTGTAATTTCGAGGCTGTGGTGCTCTAGATTGTTGGTTATGCGGGTCTGGATTCGGTTGGGTTGTTAGTTGTGATTTCGGCGAGGGGTAGTTTTATTTTGACGTCACCTCGGGTGGGTTTTGGGGTTCTAGTTTGGGGGTAGGTATATTGTCTCGGGTGTATGGGCCGTTTAATTGGTGGCGGTTTCATGTTGACTGATCGCCGTTTGTTTCGGGTTGTTCTTGTTCATTAGTAGGGGTTTCGCGTGTGTTGTCTATTTGATTGGGATCGCGGGGTTTGTGTCGGCCGTCGTGGTGGATAGTGTAACTTACTGACCTTGTCTTTTCGTCGGTGGTTTTGGTTTAGTACTGTGGTAATCTGGTTTGGTCTGTTATGGGTGTTTAGTTCGATCCGGGTATTAGTTTTGTTACGGTGTGCAGAGTCTTTTGTAGCCCAGGTAGAGTGCGTTCTTACAAGGTTCCTGTTGGTGTGGTGGGCTAAGTGAGGAGCGTTTTCGCGAGGCTTGATTCGGGGGTTTATTCTTACTTGGGGCGTGATTAGGCCCAGGTAAAGGGGACTCTTGCAAGGCTCAGGTGTCGAACGGTTTTTTTGGGGGCCCGTCTGGTTAGATCTAATTTTTCATACGTTTTATTTATGGTGGTGTATTACAGGTTGAAGACTACGTGGCGTTGAGTGTTCCCAGTTATCTCGACGTTTTAGGTTTTTTACTCGTGCGTCGTCATTTCTTGCCCAAGTAAAGGGCGCTCTTGCAAGGTTCTGTTCTTGGGTTAGTGGGGTCGTTCGGTGGGTTCTAGTTATCTGTGGTTTGTAGTACTCAGCTGGTTGGGGTGTTGTGTTAAGTGTTGGGTGTTTCGGTCGTCTTTTGGGGGGGTTTGGGTGGGTTCGGACTGTGTTTTGGTGATGTTCTTAGGAGGGGTTTTCATCTATTGGTTTTATGGTCTCTTTGGGGGCGTATGGTTGCGCTTTTTGGGGGGGCATTTTGGTCGTTTTTCGGGCTGTGAGCCCGTCCTTGCCAGCTTTTTGAGCGTGGGAAAACTCGCCATGGTAGTGGTTCGAGTACAAGGAGCCCCCCCGCGGCGTGCACCTTCGAGCAAACCAAGAACACTTTCGAATGATTCGCACCAAGGGTCGCATTTACTGTGTACAGTGCAGGTAATAGGTGGGCTGATCATGATGGTAAGTAGGAGACAAGGAGGGACTTGTCACATGACTTTGCTAACTCGAACGACGACGACGATGTCAACATTAATTATTTTCTAGGAGATCCCACACCTATTGCTAGTGCTCCATGTCATTGTCTATCGCGCACGGCATCCGACAACTAGCCGTCATTGGCGGGGGCCAGAATCCAGATGGGCACGGGCATCGCCTTCGTCTCTGCTGTCCGTGCCAAAGTGCCCGTCCTCCGCGACTCCTGCTTTCCTTACTCTCCAAAGACGCCTCGAAAGTTGAAAGGTCAGCTCACCCAAGCGGAAGCTGCCGAAGCTAAAATCCACATCCGCGTCCTCGATACGCTCACCACATTGCGTGACGTGAACAGGGTCATCGAGGAGGTGTCGGAGCAAGTTGACCTTAAGAAGACGCTGTCTCAGGCTTTGAGGGAGACGCTAAACGAGGACACGATTTGGCTTCCAATACGTCGTCGATTAGTATCAAGATTGCAAGGGCGGTCGCGCCGGAGGGGGTGAGTGCGGAGATTTTGTAGGACTGCATTTCTTTAATTGGATACTGGTCGTGGTGCGTGTCGTCGTCGCGCATAAAGGGGATGTGAACTCGTTTGCAGAAACTCATCGAATTGATATCTGCGATATAAACGTCCAAGGACACGCTTAACAGGTCGCGTGCCTTTGCGGAGGCGTGAGGTAAAGGTGGTTTTGGACATACACGAACTAATTATTGGCTAGTTAGAGGTCATGACGTCACAGGATGTCCCCAGTGTCGTGTGGAATGCACTCTTGATACCTTTTATCAACGAGGCGATTACGTGTCTAGAAAAGATCGGTCCGGGAACATCACATTGTGGTAGAAGCTCATGCATTATTTCTAGGATGTTGCAACACGGGATGACATCCCGCGTTTATTGATGCGTCCCTGACCTCGCTTTTCAGCCGACTTGCGAGTCTCGACCACGGTAAAAAGTCGTGATGCTAACTTTGCAATTCTGCATTATCGGTCTCGACACGTGTTCGTCGATACAGCAGACGCTATACACAGGGACGTCTGATTCGAAATACTGTCTTTTGGTGCTGCTTGAGCACATGATTGACGTAAAGTGGTTAGGAAGAAAGAGCGGAAGGCGGTTTCACGAGTACAATGATGACTGATGAGGCCACAGATTCTAGGAAATAAAACATTGTGGGATCACGGGAACCGGAAGCCGCTGATTCCGTTGGAGACGAAGACGCATAGAGCTGTTAACGTTGGTTTTGGGCAGGCTGAGAATTTGGCTGGGTTGGGTGGAGATGCTCCGAGAGATGGAGCCTTGGAACACTTGTCTCATTTATCGCAGCGCATCGATACCCGGGTCTGACAGTTCGTGTATGGCGCTGTGCTAAATTCGAGCCAATTCGTTCATAAGTGAACCAAGCCGGCAAACGGTTTCGCGTTGCATACCAGGACAATGACGACGGACCTCTGATATCCCAAACATCCGATTATTTGCTACCAGAACAAGCCAACGTCGTCAACTCTATCCTCCACAGCGAAGCGACCCCACCCTCGCCGCGTCGTCCCGCATCACCAATACAGCCCACCCATTCATCCACATCCATCACACCCACCGCTCCCACACGCCGGCACATACTTATTCTACTATAGCTACACTTCCTCCTCCCCAACACCCACGCGCACCGGACGCCGCCTCGACACACCAACAGACGAGGCATATTCCATGTCTCCCGTCCGGCGTCCGCGCAGAATCACGGCAATTACTCGAATCTTCATGACGCCCACTTCGCAGCGTCTGCAAAACGCCCCACCAGGTTCTCGACGCTGTTGACCTTGCAGGCGACCTTTATCTCAACCTCGTCGATTGGTCGAGCACGAACATTCTCGGCGTCAGTCTAGGCAGCTGTGTGACTTGAGCGCAAAGAGTGACATCATCAGTTCTGTTGCATGAGCTCAAAATGTTTGCGTCGTGTTCTCACTGGAACCACGCGTACACTGACATTTGTTCTCGGATACAGGGCACAACACTTGCAGTGGGCACGCTCTCCGGTCATCTACACATCTATGATGCTCCAACTCTCTCCGTCATCCGCACCATTGCCCCTGCACATACTCAACGTATTGGTGCCTTATCTTGGAATGGGCATATCCTAAGCAGTGGAAGTCGGGATCGCATGGTCCTGGAGTGGTAAGTTGGGGATAAGCTTTGGAAATCCGCGGGACTGGTGTTGGCACCATCATCGCAGAAGGAGGGATTAACGCCCCAAGCACAGGAGGCACACCCGCTCAAGGCCCCAGTGGTTCAGGAATGGGGTTCGCTCTTGCCAATGGTGGCAACGACAACAAAGTATGCATATGGGATCTTCGCGGGTCTCGCCGTGCCTCGTCCATTGCCTCGTCCATTCATTCCTCGGGATCTAGTCCTGGAGGTGGTATCGGCACTTCACGTCATGCAAGATCAAATAGTAGTAACGATGGTGATGGCGACATTCCTCTCTGGAAATTCCACGAACACACTACAGCAGTCAAGGCGCTCGCTTGAGACCCTCACGTCGCTGGGGTCCTAGAAACGGGTGGCGGAACGCAGGATAAGCACATTCGGTTTTGGAATACGTTCACCAGCATGATGTTGAACGGGTTGGATACAGGGAGCCAGGTATGTCCAGGTATTCCTTCGCGCATCATACCGTCAACGCTTTGGCGCGCAGGTATGCAATCTGGTCTGGTCGCATACGTCCCATGAGCTCGTGAGCACGCACGGCTTTTCGAGCACAGCACCTCAAAATCAGATATGTATATGGAGGCATCCATCTCTTTCGCAAGTTACTTCGCTGATTGGACACACATCAGGTGCTTTATCTTGCCATGAGCCCCGACGGGGAGACGATTGTTACGGGCGCTAGGGACGAGACGCTCAGGTATTGGAATGCGTTTCCACGGCGTGAAGGTTTGGACTGGGGAAAGCTGATACGGTGATCCAACCACCCAAGGTCTATGGTTTTCCGAATCGTCGTGCAGTGCGATGTTTTTGACGCGCGTACGCGTGTATAGGTCTCCCGAGATCGCTTTCGTTTCCGCTTCACCGCCGCATTTCCTCGCCTCGGGTCCGCACTACCTGATCAGCATATGCTCGCATCTATTCATTTGGTCAGGCCAAGTCACGCAACAACTCTTCATAGATCTGTCACCATAATTCATCTGCATTCCAACCCCCGTCGCAAAGCATCTCCACCTCTACCACACAAGTTTCCATCTCATCCCATTACACGTACATAACCATTCCCATCCTTATTGCCCTACTACTCTGTATCGATTCAGCCTACCCCACGACCCCCGACCGTCGTTTATTTTCGTCTCGTACAGTGCTCCGTTCTTTCTACGCTGCCGAATTCTCGATTTGCCCGCTCTCCCTTAGTAACCCCTCGTTCGTTGTTTCTGGTTCATCTGGTCACACGATTGCAAGCTCGATTTGTCAATGGGTTGCTTTTTGGTACATGTCCTCTTTTTTGACTTTCGTTTCTGGCATGATAAGTTTTCAATATACGCTCTCTATCTCTCTACTAGGGCCTGCATGATCAAAGTTGGCTGGTCCAGCGTTTGATTGTCGTCGATCGTGGGTGTGTGTATATGTATGTTGGCTTGCATTGCAATTGTATCCAAGGACTCGGATATGAAGCACTGTTATCGCTGCAACACCCGAATTCAACACGTTTCACAAGAAATAACACTAGGCAGACTATATACGACCTATACGACCACAAACGACGCTATACATGAACACAACGCAACAGACAGCATCAATAGCAGTGGTAACATCATACACGCTCGACTGCACTCGGCAGCAGATGACTTGACTACGAGTGACCTTTAGGCTTCCGCCTCCAAAGACTCTTCAAGAATTTCGGCGGCAGGTGCAAACCAGCCCATCCACCCCTGAAATGGATGTCATTGGACGATACTTGGGGATGGCAGCCTTGACATACAATGATTTCAGCTTCGGAAACGGCCAATGGTTGGGCTTCCTCTGCGGCTTGCTCTTCGAGAATCGTAGAGGCAGCATATTGCCACCAAGCAGTAGTCCAAATCTGAAAATCTAATGAGTGGATCCCGCACGCAGCAGATGAAACGCACAGGGTTGTTGGCAGACTCGATGGTGAACATTGTGCAGGATATAGCAAGGGATACTAGTAGACTGTTGGTGGGGTCCGAGGACTGCTGGATCCATGCTGATTCCCCCCCCCTTTTATACCTTTCAGAAGGTAACCCGTTCAGCATTACGTGCAGTCACGGTGGTCCTTTTTCGTCGTTATTGTCTCCAAGTTATCCGGGGTACTCGAGAACCAATCCACATTCAGTATACCATGACATGCGATCAGACCATGAGAGGAAAGGTGGAGTTTAATGCCCGCAGCCCTTCCGTACCTTTGCACTGGATTCGTGTTCAATGCGTTCGAGGTCCTGGTGATATTATCATCCGAACGTCCCAATCCGTAGTACCCACGGAATGCAATGAGACTTTTTCAGGGATTGAAGTACACGGAAGTTACGATACGCGGGTACTGAGAGGACGCGAATAATAATGTCCTGTTCATTGGTGTAGGTAATACAGGGACCATCAATATTAATTGGAGGTAGTACGATGTTATTCGGTTCTGTGAGAAGAAATTTCAGGACAATCTCGGAGTCAGTTGCTCACCATCTCGGCCTGTGGAGGCGAAATGCTTGAAGAAATTGAATTCAGCAATGGATGGCCAAAGAGAGGATTGGTGACTGTATGTTCGTCCACGGATTCCCAGGGCTAGAACGAATGCAGGATGGGGCGGGCATTGGTGAAGCTAGATTGTCATCGGTCGCCGCTTGGTCGGTGCGTACAAAATGAGCAGAAATTCAACATATTGGGATCACGGAAAGCCAGAAATATACGCCGACAATTGGCGTGGATAAGGCCTCCGAAACCGTTCAAGGAAGCCGCTCAGCCAGGCTGAGCCCATCGCTAGGTTCTACTACTTGTCTTTGTCGGGAGATATCGTTTTTCAAGGGCTTGCTCGGCGCTTGGGACTTCATCAGACAAAAGTCAAGCTCGAAGGTGAGATTGGATGATGAATCATTTCTGTTTACGAGGATGGTCGATCGTTGCATCGTTCGTAAGCCTGTCAAGGGGTTGTGATTTGAAAACCCAATCAAACCTTTCGAGGAATGCATGACGTGGCGAAGACGATGGAAACCTAAAAACGAGTGTCCCAAACACGACAGGTGACGACATGCGTATACCGAACAGCGAGGGAAGAAGTGAGGATGTGGTCCATCACCACTTCTTGTTGAGGCCTCACCACAATCGCCTCTTTTCGAGTGGTGACCACTCTTACTGTATCTGTTGGAGCACCAACGCTCATTTATTGCCTACATTGAGCCCGCCCGAGCGCCAGCACTTTTTGCTCGCTCCTACTAGTATGTTCTGTCAGAAACACGATAGAGAAGAATGGACAAACGCACCTTTTACGACTCGGTGTGTATGGTGCGATGCTTTGACGGTGTGGAAGGACCACCTTCGGAAATGATAAGAGGTTCGCGTATCGCTGGTGTCTCTGCTGGCCACGAGCCGATCGTCATAGTCCCCGTACGCCCGAGTGGCACTCCGGCTAGTAATACCTGCGGAATGCAATGAGACTTTTCTTGGGGGGGGAGAGAAGGACATGGAAGTCTAAGATCTGACTTTGTCCTGTGTGACGGTCACGCATTCCCGATGTGATCCCCCAGGCCATTGCAGCCGTTTGGGGTTCCT